>NXFV01001730.1:0-98486 GCA_002803225.1 Gamarada debralockiae
AATTACATTAGTAGCTTCCGGCCTGCACCATCCCCTGACGAACTGAAATTTGCGCCACAGCCTCATATCTACCAAAGCTACCTCCCCCAGACGACAACATCAATGTTCGAGAGACTGAAGAGTCAGTGGCCGAGGACAGTCCGGAGTATGAGATCGACAGGGCCAGGCACCCGAAAACTACAAAGGCAATCTCAAATGTTTCGTGGGCCCGAAAGCCCAAAGAGAAGTTGGCGATGCTTCAACTGAACTCAACGATTCCGAGATTAAGCAAGAAGAATTACCCTCCTGGAGCCCTATGTGTCGAAAAGCGTGCCCAAATGGATGCATAGAGTGGCGGACCCCCAGCGCTGATGGTAGCATGCCTTGGCAAAAGAATCTCGAACGATCACAGTCTGAGGAGAGTGGTTCGATGAACCCTCATTCCCCGCTCTGAATTTAACCAATCAGAGGTCAATCGAGAAGATCTCCCTCACTCAGCGCATAATCGAGGTCCGCACTTTGTTTGCATTGTATACGTACGGATACTACAACTGGGACCGCTACGTCATGCGCCGCTCACAACTCGATGGATCAGAGTTCACCCTTCCGGGCCAGAGATGCCGCGACCGCGACTGGAATGGAATCTGTAGATACTGGGAACCCGATGTCCTTGGACGCGATTTACAGGACAGTGACCATCCACCTTTTGATGGGATCAACGTCGGAGATCCTGGAGGGCGACGACCTTCTGTAGTTATCCATGATTTTTCCTTCTCCGCTATGCAGATACATAATGCAGAAAAAGCATGCGGTAGGAAGGAAAGTGAATTAAACAATCTTTCAAACAGGGTAAGTGATTACTGATACGCCCAGATTCTACGGAAGTAGAAACGGAGAACAAGCGTATTCTCTGTATTGCATCCACCCTGGGATCTTTGGCCTGGGCTTGCTGTTAATTGTGATACTAGACAAGATCCGTCAGGCAAAGTCCACCAGCATTGAACAAATGACTGAGCGGGCACCAGCCACCATGGATCGAGCAAACTGGTAGGGCTAGTTGGATCTTTTCAAGACGGGTTGTTGATGTAAGTGAATCTCTCATCTGAACAAACTATCTAAATTCCTGTACCCTGGATATCCGAATTCTGAATGGTTCAAAAAGGTTGAACGATGCACACCGGAGCACCGAAATTGAATGAACGATTGAAATCTAACGCTTTTACTGCCAGAATCGACGCCATTTTTCACCTACACCTCATGCCCATGCACAACAGATACCCTCCTTGACCCTACTAAAATCTACTCTGGCTACGGTACGCAAGTTTAGCGGTCTAGGTCCGGATCTAGAGAATGTAGGTGGTGAGAAGTACAAGTATAAGAGAGGATGCCAGTCGGATTCCGAGATCAAGTGGAGCACGACGGTTTGAATTGTTGAATCGGTTTGAACGAATGACTCGGTATGGAGCGGATTGATACATTTTCATTGTTGAGTGGAATTGTGTAAATGAGGTTGAGGATTGTTGAGATTGTATGAACGGTTATGAGCAGACGGGCATGCATTGCCCCTTTCCTGTTCTATTGCGTGGACACTATCAATTGTTAGTCTGGGGTGAACGATTACTTTGTAAATAAAATATGATCACTGACATTCAGTCATGCTCAGTCAACAATTCGCAATGTTGTGTACAGCCAAACGCCTAATACCATGATCATAATCCTTCACCCCAATTCAGCGCCTCCGAGCCCATGCAATCAACGCCGTTCTGCTCCCAATTCAATGGCAAATCCGATGCTCTGGCCGTCTCCATGGCACCCCCAAGATCTCAAAGATCTTCTTCTCATCCGCACCCTCCATCAGCTCCCCTTCGTTCATCTTTACCCGCCCAGGACCTCGCATGACATCCTTAAACAAACCCCGCTGATTCAATCTCCAACCCTTCATACTCGACAATAGTCTTATACTGCGGTTGAAAATATCGTCCCCAGTGAAGTAGATCAACGCAGCGCCTAGTTCCGTCTCAGGAACCATAAGGATATCGATCCGGCGCCATATCGGCTTCTCTGCACCAGGAAGAACGCAGCAGCCATGCCATTTTGATGCAGAGCCTGCTTCTGAGGGAACAGCCAGGGCAGCTACAAGGAATCCACTCGCGGTGAGTTGAGAAACGAGTTGGTTGATAAAAAGTAAGAGGTCCCGACTGGCTTTCGTTCCGGGTTTGGTTAATATACAGTCGATATCACCTGAGGTGGCAGCACCACGACGATAGCTGCCGCCAATGATGACTTTTACGCCGGGGTCGATTCTCGCTGCTGTAGACTTAATGATTTCGCCGAGGGCTGTGACTTCGTCACGCGGGATGCGGTTTAGGAAATCGTCGTAGTGCTCGATTCCTAATTTTTGGTTGTCGGTAAGATGGACGTGGGCTAGTAGGTCGTCGAGGGTCTTGTGGCCTTGCTGCACCCATTTCGAGGCTTGACTTATGCCCACCCCGTAGATCTTCATGAAGTCCCCCAGGATTTGGTCGTTTGGTTCTGCCTTTGCGTTCTCAAGTCTGCGGAGACGGTTTGTGAGTACAATTTCTTCGATTTTGAGGGCTAGTCTGTCGCCGATTGCGGGGAGAACGATGGCTTCTTCGTAGGTGCTGATTTTGGTTGTCTGCCGTTTGAGAGTAGATATCGCTTTTCTGTAGGCAGTTTGTCGCCAGTGGTCCTTTGTACGGATATAGTAATCAGTCATCTCTTGTAGGATTTCAATTGTATGTGCGTTCGGGTTGGATTCAGGGGTTACGCCCGTGCCACCCTTCATGCAGGAGAAGTTCTCTTGATCGAACGGGCCACTGTATGTACCCTTTTTCTTGGATTTAAGAGCGCTGCGGGAGAATACCCCCCGAACTTCATCTTCGGAGCCTGAAGTTTCGGGATCGTCGCGAGAACTTGGTCTCGAGGCTTCGTCTTCGTCCTCGTCATTGAGAGGAAGGTATCTCATCCCCCTTGCTACTGTTATCATCTCGTCCAGGGCGTCGCCAGGTCCGGAAAGGCTTTGTCCTTTGCGCGGTTCGTGTTCTACAGGAGAGATATCTAGAGGACTCTCTACCATTGCAGAGTCGGCTCCTCCTTTGTCATATCCCAGCCATGCCCCTTGAGATGTATCGAGTCCTAACTGTGGGTGGTTGTCTTTGGCAGGGCTCATTTGTGTGGATCGCTGACTTCGTGGGGGGGTCTCGTTCGGGGGAAGAGGTCCGCTTTTGGTCTTTGGCTTGGTGGATTTGACCTGGAGAGATCGTTCAGATGTTAGCGAAGCTGTCGGGAGAGGCAGCTCGTCTGCGACAGCAGGTCCATTCTGGCCTTTGACTTCGTACCGACTCTGCTTTGGATCCAACAGGAGCTTGTGTTGAGTACAATCGATCGGATATTCCTCATTGACCAAGATGATGTTTGGTGGCCAGGCATTGAGACCCAGAAACTTCATCACCCCCTCGTAGGTGAAACCTCTATCGACAACAACGTGAGTGATGTTGTCCGGCTTCCAGTCTTCCCTTGCCCATATGGCCCCAAACTCCCTTGCCTTCGTGATGCGGAATTTGCGTAACGGTGCAACTTCGGTAGGAGGAACGTAGTAGAATGTCAAGTCCTTGAAGATTCGCTCATTTTCGGGGACGAGCTTGATGGAGGCCTCCTTGCTCTTCTTCCGCTTCTGAGCCTTCTTTCCGAGCATCGATTCGATTCCGGTACTGTATTTGAGTATGAGATCGGTACCTATGGATGGAGTTGACACAGTCTGGCGTTGGTCTGGTTTGGCACTTGTGGGAGTGAGAGCAGACGGGGTCTCTTTTATGACTGAAGCGTTAAAGGAGGTAGAAGGTGTGGTGATCCCTTCTCGAAGCAAGGAATGATGCCGGAAAAGAGGAGGTGTCTCTTTCACCACACCAATGCTGGTAGGGGCAGACACGGCGAGTTGCAATGCGGGTATCTTCTTGAGAGTGGCAGGAGTCCGTATTCTTTGTGCAGCAGGCTGTGCGGAAGAAGTTGACGCCTTCTTGCATTTCCGAATGATTCCATGGACTTCGTTTGTATCATCTTCTTCGTCTGAACTCTGATTCAGTGCCCGAAGCTGATCAAAAAACGACTCCTTATTGGCAAGCTGCTGACGTTCATCAGCCTTGCAGGTAGCCTAATTTTAGCGTCAGCAACCCACGAGAAGTAAGGGACGTTGGAAGAATAATGACCATCTTGAGAAGACAAACGATGCAAGCAAAAGAGTGCGGTATCGCTAAACATCGAGTGTCTAGTATCATGCAGTCGAGGAAAGGGGTTGATGGTGTAGTTTATGAATCGTTGAAAGTTGGCGATGGTTCTGGTTGGCCGGAGCGTTTGTTGGCCGGTGTGGACAAAAAGGCGGAGTGAATTTAGCCTATTTACCACTACTTTTCGGTGAGCACATGTGAAATTAGGCTTTGAGGTGTGCATTTATCATTTACCCTTTGAATCTTTTTTCTAAGCGAAGGCAAGGCTGAAGCTACGCCTTGACATTCGTCCTTCCGACCAGACAGAAGTCAACATCTAAAATACTGTAATCCCGCATTCATTTCTAAGTCCCATCGTCCCATCGAACTATTGTACAACCAAACTCACCAAGTCCAAGAAGCCTCCAAATCAGCACCATCTAACTCGTCAATTCCTCGGCCCGATGACTTCTCTTTACCAAAATTTCTGTACTACCCCTGAACTAAGGGTTCAATTTAGGACCATGCCTCAGGGGCTCCGAGAACCTTATAATTGATACATGATATTTCAAAGGACGCATTTATCAATTCTGATCACCCCCCAGCTGTCCTCCACGTGTCACGATAATCCAGAGAAGTCGACTTGAAAATTTACCGTCTGGCTTTTGGCATCGATAAATATGCACTTAAAATCTACTACAGTCAGCTCGAAGATATGCTACACTTGGGCTCGAGACATTCTCTTTGTGAGATCTTGGCCGCGATGGCGACCTTCTCGCTGAACCTACACGTCCAACGAATTCAGAATCTTGCCCTCTGTGAGAGTGGTTGGAGAACGGATTACAGAGTACACCGCGACTATGCTGAAGCCTTCAAGGAACTCCACGTTTTTCCATAATACCTTTCTGCGCCTCGAAAATTTGATACTTGTGAGAGGCATGGAAGACGCTATCAGCCATGGAGATCCGATCGAGCAACCGTGGAAGAACTATGCTGGCATACCCTTAGTCAACTCCAGCGCCAAATATTCAGATGAAAGCCTACATTATGTAAATCTGAGGAGAGTAATGAAGACGTTCGCGAGTTGGAAATTGAATCATCCACCATTGGCGTTACCAGAAATGAGTATTGTGGAGTACGGATTTTCACAGCAAATTATCTCAAATTCTTGAGACAAGGATTCGGATCCAACCAAAAATCCATATTGGATATTCTATTTCCATGAGCATTAAGGCGAAGGCTTTGGATCCCTCATCATAATACGATTAACCCCCAATTCTTTCCCACCCCACTTCGTCAAATCCACAGTCAAAACATCAATATCCTTGAACCCAAGTTTAAGGTAAACAGGATGACCATCTTTCGTGGCCTCAATATAAGTTTTCCTTCCCTCTGCATCCGCAAGATCAAGTCCATGTTGCAGCAACCTCTTCGCTAACCCTTTCCTTTGGAATGCAGGGTCTGTGCAGAGGAGATATACAACTAGTCTCTCATCAATGACTATTTTGACTCAGGAGAGGAGAGAGAAATTTACTATAAGTTTCATCTTTCTGGGTGTATTGTTCTCTCTTCTTATGAAGCCCCCCAAACTTAACATCACAAACCTCCAAATTACTTCCCTCAGGCCAAGAATCCTTTTCCTCTTCCCTCTTCTTCAACTCTTCCTCACTAAAATCATACGGAAACCCCCATCTAGCGCAAGCCGCTATCCGTCCTGTACTCGATTCCACGATTTTGAAGTTTCGGAGTTCTGGTTTGGAGAAAGTGTCGCCAAATCGTGCTCGGAGCCAACGACGTTTTTCGAGGTCTGAGATGGTTTCACGGGGGAATGTGAAGGAGCTGAAATAGTCGTTTGCGAAGGCAGATTCGTAGACATCTATCATTCCCTCGACATCGTCGGGCGTGCAGGGTGAGAGTGTGAAGGTTTCGGGTGCCATTGTAGGTAATGCTTCAATTGAGTTGAAAGACTGGGTTGAAATATTTCTGGTTACTTGACAGAGTATACTAGTAGTGAATGATGATGTTCAAAGATAAAAAAAAATTAAAAAAATTGCTTAGTGCCTGAGCTGGATTCAGGACTCTTTTATACCTGAATCGAAAGTGGGATTTCGTAAGTCGCAACGAGGCTCTGAGTCAGGATCTCGGTGCTCAACCTTGTCCGATGCATGTTGAAGGTGCTTTCGTCAGTGATGCTATCGGTGAGCCTTAAAGGAAGTTTACCCGTCGTTGTCGTTGGAAGTATCGTCTGATACCTTCTTGCGGTGAGTGGTCTACTGTTCGGTTGACATGCATAAAGCCTGAAGAAGGGGGGAGGGTGACTAAGGTCTTTGAGGGGTTAGGGGCTTTTGATCTTGGCTCCTCGAAAGAGTTGCGTCTTCCTTTTGTTAGAGTCAGATAACCACGGAATCGGTGCTCGGCATTCAAGACAATATGCGCTGGACATAAGGTTATGGGATGGCGTATGGGAAGTACTTATGCTGACTGTTGAAATCTCCCTAAAATTATTTCATTATGATGATGATCCTTGCCCTTTGCGGATAATCCCCGAGCTTCTCCTGGAGCTTGGAGCACCTTGGAGATTAACGAACTGAGGGTCGCATGAACTTGCCTTCGCGTAAGAGCTTCCGCTGTGCCGCCGGAATAAATTCATGAAGAGGAGGATCGTTCAAAGCTTTTCAGCTCATCATGACTCTCTACTTGCTACAAAAGACCCAACCAACATGATACCCGAAAGGAATTGTTGCAATCCAAAGCCTCTGGTGTGAGTGGAGTGTCAAAGAACGGATGTGAGCCTATAAGAGTGGAAGATTGCACAATTCTAGAGAGGAGGCGTTGGGCTGGGCGTGCAAGGGTCATCCTCAATCCCTCCAACTCGATGAGAGATTGACTGGTGAGAAAAGGTACCGCGTGCATGCTGTAGCTCACAGCTAATGCAAAACAGAACACCATGGAAATGCCATGATATTGTTGTATCTTACACACCAACATCCCATCGCTCTTCCTTAATTGAATAAACCTCGAGTAAATATCCAAATAATACTCACCGACTGTCTTTTCTGACTTCTGCGCCGTTCTCTCTCATCTGCCGATCATTCGCGACCTCACCTCCCATTTTTTTCCGAACACGCCAAACGCCGCTACACACGACCACGGCCAAACAGGTCCCCACGGGCCATTGCAGAACGCCATCTTCGCGACAGCAATATCAAGAGGTCGCTCTCTTGCCAGTGCGCGGCAGCATGCATACAACGAGTGCGACCACAACAACTATTACAATGACTTACCCTTCGCTGCCCGCGTCGCCCACCCTTACCAACCCAGATATGATCCTCCCTTACGGCGAATACGACTCGACGACTCCTTCTCCTCCTCAACACGCGTACAGACCTGAAGAAAATGAATGGAGGAATTCAAGAGCTTCCAACATGCAATTCTCAATTGGACCTCCTCACGCGCCTCTGGGCACTATCACACCGACTACCCCTATAATTTATGGTAATGGCACGATGCTCTCAGATATTGGTGAAGTGACGGAGGCAGAGAGTACGCCTGGGAGAAAATTGCCTGGGCCAGCTGAGAGGAGGATGTTGAAGCAGCAGGCGCAGGGTGCGGCTGTACGATCGAGTCCTACATTGGGCTACCATGCAATTACAGCCAAGAGGTCGAAAGTCGGAGCACACGAGAGGAAAATCTCGGTCGAGTCTACGAGTACGGCGACATCTGATGCACAGGCGGCGGAGCTGTTCAAGGATTTTGATGATGGTGTTAGTGTGGACGATAGTGTTTTTCAAGGAGATGACGAGGAGAGCGTTGCAGGTTCATATACGGAGGAAGTGATTGCGGCAGAGACTCAGCGATTGTATAGAGGAGAAATTAATATTGGACAAGAAGACGACAGAAATTCGAGTGCTGCTTTGAGTAGGCGAGCGGAACAAATCTTATTGAACGCGAAGAAGCGGCTGAACGTAAGCTTTCTCCAAGCAGACTTTCTGAGCTTGAGCTGACTCGTTATGGCAGAACATGGAAGGAAATCTCACGCGAGCTCGAAGCTCTCTCCACATCACACCATCTAGCTCTATGTCCTCCATTCACAGCAGCAGCCCTCTATCGAGATCGACCCCTTCTCCCCCCCAAACCAACCAGCAAATAGTCCCCCAGCCTGGTGTGCCACCTTCGAACTACCGCCAACTTCATACTCCCTCTGATTCACCAAATGCGAGCCCGGGACATTCGAGAGTGTATAGCGAAAATTCGATATCACCAGATTTGCGTACGGCACCGTTTCTGGTACGTTCAGCAAGCGCAGCAGCTCGATATATGGGGAAAGGAGGAATGGAGAGTAGTCAAAGATCTCCTCCCCTGAGCCACAGCCCGGAAAATTCTCGAGAGCGACCTCTCCCGCCACCACTGAGCAAACCTTCCCCTCCTCCGGGACCACAACTCGAACCCTTGAGTGAAGACGAAGTCACTCCCGAATTCGATGCGGACCGAGCTAGCATTAGATCCAGCATGGACGAAGGACGAGGTTCAGGCAGCGAACACCGAGGATTGACTCGATCGGCTTCTACTATGCAAATGCGAGACCTTCGAGACCAAATGCACGATCTGAAAGGAAGGTTATCAGTCCTGAGAGATCGTGCGAGGGATGATACTATGAAGCGTCGGAGTTTGCAAAGTTTGAGGACGCCGAGTCCGTTTACTGCTGCCGAGCAGTGGTATACTAGTGCGAAGAATTATGGGGATGGGGGATTGAGTGCTGATGCGGGAGTTGCTCATCCGCCATGGAAAGAGGGCGAGACGAAAGGCAATTCTTCAGATGAAAAGGTCCGTGTTGCCAGTAGGACCCTAATTGCCAGGCAAGACGACCCGATGCACGCTCTTGAATATGCGGCTTCTGATGTTACAAGCGTTTACGAAGATGTTAGCGAGGGCCATCGAGCCTCAGGGGAGTTAGATAGCCATGACCCTCAAATTTTGGAGGAAGACGAAAAGTACAACACTGCTGGCAGAGATGGTCAGCAAGAGGGAGTTGATGACGATATCGACAATGATTACAGCGACGAGATGGTCAACCACGAGGAGCTTGATGAGTACGAGAGCGATGCATCACTCTACCACGACACTCTCACAACACCGCTGTCACACGAAGACCGCGAAGATGCTTTTGACTACGAGCATTTCTTCCTGCATAGTGCGATGGGAACCATTAGCCAACAGCGCCATGGACGCCGCGATAGCGTCGGTAGCTACAGCTCCGAGGATTCTGTAGAAACGACACGAGGCCCAACTGCCCCAAGTGGCCTTAACGAGAGACCTTCTATCAGCCATTTGCGATCTGAAAGCACCGATTCCGTCTCTACGATGGCTACGTTCGCTACCGCGACCGAAGGGCGAGGATCTGAAATCGGGGAGGAAGAGAGGGATGATTTTGCCGTACAACACGTTATTGCACCTCCTCTTCGAACGACCACGCCAGTTACGGCAAAGCGCTCGACTTTTGGGAGTCCAGTTAAGAATGGGTTGCCTAATGATCGCCAGCCTACTCCTGACGAGACGAGCCGGCCAAGTTCCGTAATTCACGATGGAGATGAGCGGAACGGTAGCAATGCTCATCGACCCTCCATTGCTTCATTCGACTCTTTCGAATCGACAGGCACCACGCGAAGCTTTCCGCTTGTCAACAAACCTAAAGGGCAGAAATCTCTTACTCCGGATATTAGGGCAAGTCAGCAAAGCGGCTCGATCTTGAGCGAGTCGACAACGTTAATTGACGGTCAAGGCGCTCCAGAGCGTATGCAACCATCTCCAGTTCATATGCTAGCTCGCGATGACCAGATTTTGGTGGAGAGGTTGGTGGCTAGTTTGGGGAAATGCGTGTTAGGGCTGCAGGAAGCGGGGAAAGGCAGTTATGAGAGTAGGGCTTGGAGACGACGATTGGATGCTGCGAGGAGAACGCTGGAGGGGGAGGAGGGGCCGATTTGACGGAGAAGAAGGCCTGTTTTGAAAATGAGAGATTTGAATGAGATGGGGTATTTGATTGATGGGCAACGGCCAGACATGACATTCAAAAATTTCCCTTTGTAAAAGGTGTTGGCTTTGGCGTGGACATCTGGTGGTTTACCTACAGAAGACTCTTTCTTTCTGTTTCAGTGGGCGTATTTGGTTGAACTTTTACGTTACTTCTTTGATACCCCTTTTGCTTGCGAGCGAGATCTGGAGCTGGCCGCAACACGCCAATGGTTGTGTATTTTAGGGTTGATAACTATACTTTGATAGATAATTATTTACATGAACGTTCGTTCCACACTGCTACAAAGTTCGTGATAAAGGGCACTAGCGTGCAGTGAGGCAAAGATAAGTCACTTGATGTGCAATGACGTTTGTGCAGTCGTCGCTGTCTATGTGACGAGCCGCAAGGCAGAAGTAATAAGTGAAAAGGGGACCACTTTGGCAGTTACTGCCCCCTGAGCACTCGGAGGGAGTATCTGCCGCAGCGGAAATGAGACATGCAACGAAAGTTGAACTCTTTTGATCGTTGAACATGATTAGCCGCTGTTTAGCCCCTCAAGGCAGTCTCACATGTGTGCATTTGGGTGAAGACCAAGTTGGGAAAGGGGATCTCCTCAAGATTAGCCGAAGTGAGCACGTTCTTAGATGTGCAACAAACCCAAAATCTGACATCCTCATATGGCTTTAAAGTATTGAAAGAGAATTCTATTGCGGTGGTTTTACTCTCAAGCTTAGCCAACATATCTCAGATACACAGCAAACGCCTTGAAAAGGGAGAAAAGCATGTTCCGTAGATGTGCAGCAAAAAGTTAAGAACGAGAGGACCGCATGCAATTCACCTGTAGTCAGAACGGTGAGTATGGACGGTAATGCTAACGAGTCGGTTTTTGTAGATGTGTAACAAAAGTCAGGAAAGATTGAAAGGGGGGACTGGTGTGAAGACAGCTCGGTTGGGTGAAGCAATAGCCGAGCACGTTGTTAGATGTGCAACAAAAGCTTCTAAGAGGGTATCAGGTTGGTTTGGTAATGACCATATGAACGAGTAACCGAGCATATTGTTAGATGTGCAAAAAAAAGGATAAGAAAGGAGGATTCAGTGTGTAACTGGCAGGAACACAAGTAGCAAGGTCAGCTGAGAAAGCTAAGTGACGTTTTTGTAGAGTGCAACAAAAGGTTGAGAAAGGAGAATCTACACAGCATGGCGGAACCAGGGAAGCTAACGCCAACGAGACGCTTCTAGATGTGCAATGAAAAAGAGGCACCGTGGATTGTGGATCATGAATAGTCGACTCTTACTGCAGGGAGAAGAAACAGCGAAACGTCAAACTGAGATCTGCAGCGAAAGTTCAACTCATGAGATAAAGTCTTGTGATTGGCCGCTCCTTAGTGTTCAGAGGGAGTATTTGCTGAAGCAGCAACTTAAAATGTGTAATAAAACTTCAGAGTCTGGACATGTCACGCGCTTCTCCACATGGAAAGGGCACTGCCAGTACCGTAGTACAAAATGAAATGTGCAACAAAAAATGCTTCACAGAATTTGCGTATTCATTTGGCAACAAATCTGGCATCCCGTATCTATCACTACAACTCTCACTGAGGCGAAACCAGTATACTCGGCAAATCTTTAATATCCACATGTTCTTGGGTCCCCAAATCCACAATCCTCACAGCCTCCACCCCCACAATCCCAACCTTCAATGCGATGAACTTCAACTCGACCTCATAGCATGCTGATGGTGCCAGCGGTCCAATTCGAGTATCCGTGCTCAAACACACTATCTCCGTGCTTTCCACCGCAGAATTTCTTTGCATCGCGTGTACGATATTCTCGTCTACAACCGCATCCGCGATCTTCGGATCTTTGCGGATATTGCCGTAGCTGGTTGAAGGTGGGCGGGTGATGCGTGCTTCCGTGCGCCGACGTTTTGGGAGGACGATGAGGGCGAGTTTGCGAGGCCGGTCGGAGCGGTTGACGATGAATACGGACCAAGTGAAAGGCACTCCGGCTACGACTGGGGAGGAGGATGGTGGGCCGGTGAAGGTACATGTTACGCCGAAATCAGGGATGGAGGGATTGCGTTGGTGGCGTGTTGTGATTTCTATGTTTGGGAGGGCGTCGGGGCGGAAGGTGGTGAGAGAAGATACGGTAGGTATTGTTTCGAAGGAGGATGAGCCTATGGAGAGTTGGGCTGGGCGATGGGGACGTTGGATGGGTTGGGTGGGATGCCCGAAGCTGTTGTTTACGGGAGGTGTGAAGTCGAGGGTTGTGGTCCAGTGCATGGATATCTTGGGTGCGCAGACTGAGGTGAGATTGGCGGTGGCAGTTATGGAGATTGAGAGAGTTCGAACTTGAGACTTGTTCGTTACATCGAGATCGTCGGGCAGAACGCGGTAGAGGAATGTGATGTCGTCCTGAGGAAAACACTTTATGGGGAGTGTGAGACCTGGGATGGAGTTCATGTTTTCGACGCTGCCCCCAGTGATGTCGAGGTGGACTTTGTTGAGTGTTATTTCGCAATTGGCGAATGGGGTGATATCCACATCCAAGGAGGCCATCACTGAAGGGTTTGTCGGTGTGGTATTTGGTCTGGAATATCTCACACGGGCGTTGATTGCAGGATATATCTTGATCGAGTTTCGTGATATGTTCTTTAAGGGCCGCATCAAATCTCTAGCTGCCTGGGTGACAGGTGCCACTCGTGAAACCCTTAGAGCGGACAGCCGGGGCTTGATACCACCCAATGCAGGGTCATTACTGAATGACTCGAGAAGATTCATACCAGAAGGAACTTGGCTCGGAAGGTATTCCTCTCTCAATGTCTCCGAGTGGACTTGCTCAGCAGGTTTCAGACTCGCTGTGGCTGAGAACACAATGGATGGATTTTGAAGACGAAGCCGAGGCCTAATCAAGAATGCAGCCATTTTCCACACAACCAATATGTGTCCTTCTCCAGGACTTTTCTCACTCTCATCAGGACCTTGGACAACGATCAACGGGTCCTCACTGTCCTGAACCGACCCATTGTAAATGGCCTCTTGTCCTGGAGGTCCCTCAATATTGTCTCCTTGTGCGTTGACAACTTGGGCTTCAAGATTGATGACTAGCCTCCCAAGATATGACCGTAGAGCTCGCTCATCGAAATAGGGGGTTTGCAGTACAACGTAGACGTTGACAGTTTCATCTAGGATCTACGAATGAGTAAGATACAGAGCTTCAATGCAGATTTCAAACACGTACCAAAGAACAAAGCATTTCTTTGTGGAATAGCCGCTAAGGGAGAGTCGTTTCCTTCATCTAGGCGTTCGACCGAACCCTTAAGTGCCTCTTCGATATTGAGGTTGCCTGCGAGAGGGACGATTGTGTCCAAGATGGAAGTTTCAACAAATTCAAGACTTCCACGAGGCCGCGCCTCCTCTTCTTCCATTTCATCCATCATTTTGGGGATAATTGGTGGGGAGCAAATGCAGTTGTTGAAGCTTGGGGGAGTCAGGATTGATCTCGTGCCAGCACAGGTATCGAAATTGAAGCGGGAGCTAGAGCGAAGGCCGTTGTCTTGACCTTCAAGGTCCTTGCAAGCTCAAGTAGAAGCTAATATGTAAATCACTTTCAGCTCGTTCATACTTGCGTGATGTATACTGCAAAGTGACTTGAGGTGAAATGAAGTTCAATATCGACCCTCTTTCGCAAGGCTCCAACGCTAGACATTCACGCTAAGCGAATCAGGAGGCTGAATTCCCCAAGCTCTCCCAAACTTTTAAGCTTTTCTGTGTCGCCATCAACATCATCACCATCGCACAACGTCGCTCTTTTTCCGCCAGACTCATCATGAACGGAGCAATGAACGGTCACCCGGCTCCGCCAAGCTTGTGGCAAGAGGCGCGCAATGCGGATGGTCGGGTTTATTACTACAACACGATCACGAAAGCAACACAATGGACGAAACCTGAAGAATTGATGACACCGGCAGAGGTGAGTAGCATGTTGCTCTTGGCAAGTGTGCTTTACTAACATCTCATAGCGTGCTCTTGCGAATCAGCCATGGAAGGAATACACAGCGGAAGGAGGACGAAAATATTGGTATAATACAGAAACAAAGTCAAGCTCATGGGAAATGCCAGATGCCTACAAGGAGGCGCTAGCTAAAGATGCTCCCCCCTCACCTGCCGCACCGTATGCCCATTTGGTTTTCCTTCACGCCGCTTACACTGCTAACTTCATCAGGGCGGCCCCTACTTTCGTTGCCGGAGGCGGTTTTTCGTCCTCACAATATGATACGCCACGAGACCGAGAGCCCTTGGGAGAAGTTCGTCAAATTGCTTATGGAAACGATGCCAGCGGAAGTCGTGTGCAAGCCTTTGTCCCTTCCAATACTGACCCAGACTATGCTACTTTCGAAGAGGCCGAGGCCGCGTTTTTGAAGCTGTTGAAGCGCAACAATGTCTCCCCTGATGCGACCTGGGAACAGACTATGAAATCGATCATCAAGGATCCCCAATATCGAGCACTGAAGGACCCAAAAGACCGAAAAGCGGCATTTGAGAAGTATGCAATCGAGGTACGCCTTCAGGACAAGGAGAAGGCAAAGGAGAGAATCGAAAAACTCCGTACAGATTTTGCTACCATGCTGAGAAGCCACCCAGAGATCAAACATTACACTCGCTGGAAGACCGCACGGCCCATAATCAAAGGAGAAACCATATTCCGATCCACGGACAACGATGACGAACGACGCCAGCTATTCGAAGACTATATCATTGAGCTCAAGAAAGCTAATGTTGAGCGAGAGGCCATCACACGAAAAGCCGCCATGGAGGAACTGGTGGAGATTCTTAAGGGGCTTGATTTGGAGCCATACACGAGATGGTCAGAGGCACAAGGTATCATCCAGTCAAATCAACGATTTCAAGGTGATCAGAAATTCAAGGCACTCAGCAAGTCAGATATGTTGACTGTTTTCGAAAACCATATTAAGTCACTTGAGAAAGCCTTCAACGATGCTCGCCAGCAACAGAAAAACTTGAAATCCAGGAGAGAACGTCAGAATCGAGATCGCTTCTTAGGTCTGTTACACGAACTAAAGAAAGCCAATAAGATCAAGGCAGGTACGAAGTGGAGCCAGATCTATCCCATCGTTATGGGAGATGAAAGATATATCGCGATGCTGGGGCAATCTGGATCTACGCCACTCGATCTTTTCTGGGATTTGGTCGAGGAAGAAGAGCGTGCGCTTCGAAGCACCCGAAATGATGTTTTGGATGTGATGGATGTAAGTCGAATCATTCTCAAGGTCTTCAATGATAAAGCTAACATGTTTTCAGGACAAACGTTTTGAGATTCTGGCGAAGACTACATTTGAGGAGTTCCTTGCCGTCATGCAGACTGATCGACGAACTGCTAACATTGATCGAGATGCCTTGTCACTCATTTTCGAACGAGTAAGTCATGTTGTACTGCCCCAAAATTTCATGTACTAATAGAGTTTAGCAATACGAAAAGCACTCTCGTAGCAGGGAAGATGATAAGCACCAAGCAGAGCGCCAGCAGCGTCGTACGGTTGATGCTCTGAGGTCTTTCATCAAACATCTCGAGCCTCCAGTCCGCATTGATGACACATTCGAGAGAGTTCGGCCACGCATTGAGAGATCTGAAGAATATCTTGCGGTAATGTCCGATGAGCTCCGCCGTTCTGCTTTTGACAAAGTTATCAGGCGCCTGAAAGAGAAAGAAGAAGATGCAGAGAAAGATCGCCTCAAGCGTCGAGAGAGAGCTTCAGTGGATAGACCCACTCATCGTGACCGAGACAGAGGTGAGAGAACACATCGTTCCAACGGACGCCATGCTAGGTCCAGCCGCAGTCCAGAGCCAGATGCCTACGAAGCAGATCGACGCAAGGCGATTGCCGACCGAGAGAAGAATTATCGCAAGGGCAGCGCTGCGGACACGCTACTCTCGCCCAGCAGACGTGGCGATCGTGGCGAGCGGGACCGCGAGAGAGATCGTGACCTCGATCGCCCTCATCGCAGTCGACGCGAGGACTCGATGAGCCACTATGATCGCGAAAGACGGGATAGGGAGGATGAACGTGAGAAGCTTTATCGCCGAAGAGGTGATCCCCGGGGTAGCATTGATGAATTGCCTTATGGTGACGAAAGACCCGGGGGGAGCAGACGACGAAGAGCTGACAGTGATGGTGAAAGTGCTAGCAGTGCACGGGTAGCAAAGGTTCGTCGCAAATTCTGAGCCCGTTGGTTCAAGCCAAGAGTCTCAAGTCCACAGCCGTGCCTCTTTAGGGCTTGATTATAAGTCATGGCATTGGGTTTAGCATTGAAGAATAGGTTCTACCTTTTCTCAATCTCTTCAAGGAAGGAGAACAGAGAGCTTTGGCTTTGACTCACCCCTTTACCATCATCCACTTTACGACATAATCCTGACACGAATCCACATACAGAAATCCAGACATTCACCTCCCCCACCTGCGCGCGAGCGACAGCGCCGCCAATCATTAGTCAAGGAAGAACCGGCAGTACATTCAGGCAGCGAAGAAGGCGAGATTGAAGAAGAGTGAGAGATTTGTACGTATAGTCACCAATGCTTTACGAATCGGTTGATTTCGGCAGGCAGTACTTCGCAGGCGCGGGGATGATTTCAGCGGGCAAGACAGATGGATAAAGCGAGTTGGTTCACTTGTCAAGGACTTTTCGGTGTGTATCTCACGCTCTCCCCTAACGAGTCTCCCTGAAATCTTGATCGCCAATCTCAATGTAAGACAACTCAACTCGTTCCCATAATATAATCAATGCCAATCCCATGTGTTTTGATACGGCCATTGAAAGTGATGCCAAAGCACCAGACAGCAGTCATCCACTTGACCCATTGCCCCTCAATCTACCTCGTTCAGCCCACCTGAGCAACATACAAAGGAAATGGTGGCTGTCGAGTGTAGGACCAGGCAACAGGGGAGACTGCCGTCGCCGTGGTTAGTCGTCTGGATCGTCATCATCCGTCGAGGTTCCTTCCTCATCTAGTACGCCGTGAGTGCCTTTATGCCCTGCCCGTGCCGATGCTGAACCCCCAACGCCTGGCAATGCGTCGCTCGATGGCGAAAGTAAATCATGTGGAGCGCCCTTTTCAGGCAGTTGTGGGTTTGTCATCGTCCTCGAGGAAGAACTAGAATCCAAATTATCAGAAAGCAGTCAAATAAAACGGAAGGAGGAACGGTACTTACGTAATTGCCACTCATCTTCTGCTCCTGATCCAGCTGAGAGTTGAGCTTGTTAATACGAGGTCTGAAATTGGTAGGGTCACGTCGGAAAGTGACATCAAGGTTCTTCAAGAACTTGTTGCATCCGGTGAGCAAAGACTCGGGGGCGTTGGCGCGAGCGTCGATTCCTGGCTCACCGTCGAAGACGATGACACGATCAGCAAGGTATGTTGCCATGATGAAATCATGCTCGACGATGAAGGCTGTCTTCTTGGAGTGCATGATGAATCGCTTAATGACACGGGCTGCAATGATACGTTGCTCGGAATCCAGGTACGCGGAAGGCTCGTCGATGAGGTAGATGTCTGCTGGGAGACCAAGAGCGAGAACAATGGCTACTCGTTGCAATTCTCCTCCGGAGAGAGTCTTTACTTCCTGGTCGATGAACTCATCAAGCTTCAAGGGCTTGACGACATCAGTCTGGAATTGGGGAAGGAGGAAAGCCGTCTTGATCTTCTTGAAGAAGAGCTGGCGCACGGTGCCTTCAAACTTTGGTGTGATCTTCTGAGGCTTCATGCTGACCTTCATGCCTGGTACCTTCTGGTTTCCATCGGGGTTCAAGGCTCCTGCAAGCAATTTACAGAAAGTGGTCTTTCCGGTTCCGTTCTCACCCATCATGACGATGATTTCCGAGTCTGTGAAATCACCAGCCTCGATACCGAGGTGGAACTCTCCTAGTGTCTTCTCCATCGAAGGATAGTTGAAGGCACGTGAGCGATCAGCCATGAACTCATCGGCAGCCTCGGCGATACGGAAGGTCAAGGATTCTTCTCTGAAACGGAGATTCTCTGTGGGAATGTTACCATCCAGGAAGATGTTGATACCTTCTCGTACTGAGGCTGGCAGTGTGACAACACCGTAAACAGCAGGCTTTCCGTAGAGAACACAAATGAAATCCGAAAGGTAATCGAGAACAGACAAATCGTGCTCAACGCAAATGACATAGTCGTCTGGACGGAGGAGTGATCGGATGACCTTGGCAGCACTCAAACGCTGCTTGACATCAAGGTATGATGAAGGCTCATCAAACATATAGCTATATCTTATTAGCATTAAGCTAACTATAAAGAGTTGTGTGACTTACACATCGGCTTGCTGAACGCAGACAGTTCCAATTGCGAATCTCTGAAGCTCTCCACCCGAAAGAAGGTTGACGTCTCGGTCCATGATATGGTTCAATTCTATCAAGCCAATTAGTTCTTCGGGCGTTTCACAGTGTAGAGGCAATCCTTACCAAGTACGTCTAGGACCTCTTCCAAATTATCCATTGATGCTCCACCCTCGATTAAGGTACGAACAGTCTTGTCTGCACTTCGGATTGCCTTCGGAATACGGTCAACATATTGGGGTTTTACGATAGCCTTTAGATCGTCTTCGAGGATTTTGGTGAAGTAGTCTGCATGTAATTAGTGCCTGTAAAGATCCTACGATAGCCGGTATACTCACTCTGCAACTCCGAACCTCTGAAATACTTGATGACATCTTGCCAGTCCGGAGGGTTATCATATCTGCCCAAGTTTGGCTTCAACTTTCCACTCAGAATCTTCAATGCTGTACTCTTTCCAATACCGTTGGAGCCGACCAACCCCAAAACTTGTCCGGGTCGGGGAGTGGGCAATCGGTGAAGCTTGAAGCTGTTCGCAGAGTATCGGTGAGTGACGTGCGATTCGAGATTGGTTGGCAGATTGATAATGTTGATAGCGCCGAATGGGCATTTCTTGGGACAGATACCGCATCCAATACACAGAGTCTCGGAAATAAAGGCGATCTTGGATTCCGGGGTGACTTCGATACAGAGACGTCCGCTCCGCACAACTGGGCAAGATTTCTTGCATTCTTGTCTGCATTTCTATGGACTCCGTCAACATCCGAACTCATCTCATAGGAGATTGCGTTATGTACCTTTGGCTTGCACTGTGCGTTGTTATTAGTATAAATATTCAGACTGGCTCGGGGCGGGGTAGTAGTGGGGTAGGGCTTCAAGGAAAATTGAACGCACCTTGTCAGTGCTGATGATGGCGATACTGTGGTGAAAAGATAAAGTCAGCCTGTTTATCCTTGGAAGCTTGGTATTATCGCATTCGTAACCTCCTCTAGTCTTCGTCGCAGACGGTGGAACCTACCGTGTAAGTTTGTCAGACATCTTGCAGGCTTTTTGCTCAGTCAGAGCTCGCTGCTGGACAAATTCGTATAGGGATTTGCTTGCTTGTGCCGATTCCTTTATCGACGTTGCTGTGCTTGTTGGATGCAGGTTCTGCACTCAACCGGTGGTCGATGGTTTTATAATCTGCTGTCCAAATACTGGCTGCGACGACGTAATTGCGATCCAAAGATATCTTTTTCTTAAAACCATAAAAATGCCCTCGTGAATAAGGCAACTTCGGCTCACTGTGATTGGTCCTGTGACTCAAAACTCGCTTAGTGGGTTAGCGTGGGATGTACTTCGCTGCTCTCCAGATTCTCAGGCAGAAAGTGTCGACAATGTTCATCGATAGAAGACCTTCCCATACCCATACATGCAAATATCCACAACACTCATTTAGACGGCGACAATTATACCATTCGCCTCGAGGGGGGCCTAGTCATCATGGCTTGTAAGTGTCTTCTTTCCCTTCCTGTTTCCTACTCCAATCCTACATTCACTCCAAGGCTGCTGGCCATCTGCCTGGTCGAACTTCCATCGTACCCATCGCCATACCTCGGAATATCCGACTCGGATACCTTTAGGAACCTTCCTCTTCGGTTGTTTAGACCTCTTTGTAGTTGCTCGATGATTTCTAGCTGGTTTCGCGAATTCGCACACTCCCCGTCATCCACAATCGATCGAAAATCGTCATCAGCCCTACCTGTCGACCATCCATCCATCACTTCCAAATGCGCCGATGACCTTCAACTATGCTTCCATGGCTCTCAAACTGCGGTTGGGGGTATTTCAGGATCGCTTGCTTCTTCTCTAGGACTCACAAGAGTCATTGTGGCCTTGCGTCACAAGGGAAACTAAGGGCATCTTGATCAAATTGCTGACATTGTCGTCTTAGCCCCACCATCAACAGTTACATTATTGAACTCGAGACCCTCGTTACCTATTTCCAATGGACAAAATACTCCGTTAGCAAACTCGACACTCACGAATGACGACGCACCTTACGACAGCGAATCTGACCTCTCCGAAGTTGCCATCCCTATAATCGACGAACCCTCACCGGCGACATCTTCAAATCATCAATCCGATTTTGGAGGTCAAGAAACCGATGCTTCCGACTCTTCTCAAGAGAACCACAATGAATCCGAAGATGCAGATTTTGATATGGAGGATAGCCCTGCTCCTGCTGCCAGGAACGCCAGCCGGGATGACCGCTCCACTTCCATCGAGTCTCGCCGTCCTGCAAAGCGGAAGCAAGGTGTCGAAGACGAACATATTCTAGCAAATCCAGAATTATATGGTCTGCGGAGAAGTGTATGTGGTATTCTTGTTTCAGACCGCCAATTGCCGTGCTGATTTCATCTTGTTTTACTAGGGTCGTCCAGTACAACACCGAACTATCGTATGTCGTCCTCAACCATTGCAACTGCAGCACCCTATACAGAGGTCTATTTACTGATAAAAACTAGATCGAATCTGACGATGACGACGATGACGATTCTGAATCTGATATTGTGCCAGCGCACAGAGTGAAACGGAGAAAGCAGGAGCGTTCTCAGCCTTGTATGCTGTCCCCAGCCTATACCTCGCTGTCGCCATGTGACTAATGACCTCTTGAAGCATCGAAACGAAATACACCCATCGTTCGCTCTGTGTCCAACTCAGATTCCGACTCGGATGACTACGGGGGTGCGCGTGCCAAAAGTATGACAAAGAAGCACCGTCGCCGCCAGCTCGAGTTAGGCAATCTAGCCCCTACCTACCAAGAAAAGCGATGGAATAGCAGACGAGCTGCCCAGGTCACGGCCGGAGCATATCAAGAAAGCGATGGGGACCTCGAGGATGAATCAGAAATGATGACTCCAAATAATTGGGCCGAGAATACCGAGGACACAACTCCTTACGTTGATGTTGTCTTGAAGCATCGACTCAAGGAAGGCAAGGATATGAGTATAGAAGATCTAGGTCGTGATGATTTCGAGTATTACATCAAGTGGCAGGGCAAGTCTCATTATCATGCGACATGGGAGACAACAACGTCCCTGACCGGTATGCGGGGCTTCCGCCGTCTTGAGAATTATTACCGCAAGATAGTATTGGAGGACATATACATGTCACGTGGAACTGATATTCCACCGGAGGAGAAAGAGAAGTGGATGTTGGACCGAGAACGCGACTCTGATGCCCTTGTTGATTACACCAAAGTCGAAAGAGTCATCGGAACACGGGATGGCGACGAGGAGACCGAGTATTACATCAAGTGGAGGGGTCTCTACTACGACTCTTGTACTTGGGAGACTGCTTCGTTGGTCAGCGAGATTGCTCAGGACCAGATCGACCGCTTTTTGGACCGCAGCTCAAAGACACTGTCATCAAAACGAGAGGAATCCAATCCTAATACTCGTGGTCCTCACGTGCCAATTCGTGAACAACCTTCCTACATCAAGAATGGACAACTGCGAGACTTTCAGATCACTGGACTGAATTTCCTGGCTTATAATTGGACCCGGAACAAGAACGTTATCCTTGCAGACGAAATGGGCCTGGGCAAGACAGTGCAGACAGTATCCTTCATGAACTGGCTTCGCCATGATCGAAATCAGGAAGGACCATTCCTGGTTGTAGTGCCTCTTACAACTATGCCTGCCTGGGCTGATACATTTGACCATTGGGCACCTGATGTCAACTATGTCATCTACAATGGCAAAGAGCCAGCTCGCAATATCATCAGAGAATACGAATTGCTTGTTGATGGCAATGTCAAGCGGCCCAAGTTCAATGTTCTCTTGACCTCTTATGAATACATCCTCGCCGACGCGACTTTCCTGGCTCAGATTAAGTGGCAGTTCATGGCTGTCGACGAAGCTCATCGTTTGAAGAATCGGGAGTCTCAACTGTATCAAAAGCTACTCGATTTCAAAGCCCCGAGTCGATTGTTGATTACCGGAACACCGGTCCAGAATACACTCGGGGAGCTGTCAGCTCTCATGGACTTCCTTATGCCTGGCGAATTGGATATCGAGGAGAACATGGATCTTAGTGAAGAAGCTGCTGGTGAGAAGATTGCTGCACTCACGACCAAGATTCAGCCATACATCCTCCGTCGAACGAAGCAAAAGGTAGAGAATGATTTGCCTCCGAAGAGCGAGAAAATCATCCGAGTCGAGCTTTCTGACGTCCAGCTGGACTACTACAAGAATATTCTCACTCGGAACTATGCTGCCCTCAATGAGGGTGCTAAAGGACAGAAGCAGTCGCTCCTAAATATCATGATGGAGTTGAAGAAAGCCAGTAATCATCCCTACATGTTCGCCAATGCCGAGGAGAAGATTTTGAAAGGCAGCGACCGCCGTGAAGACCAATTGAAGGGGCTCATCGCAAGCAGTGGAAAGATGATGCTTCTTGACCGGCTCTTGACCAAGCTGAAGAGAGACAACCATCGCGTCTTGATTTTCAGTCAGATGGTGAAGATGCTTGACATTCTTGGCGATTATTTGCAACTTCGCGGGTATCAATTCCAACGACTGGATGGCACTATTGCAGCTGGACCTCGAAGAATGGCAATTGATCATTTCAACGCTGACGACAGCAATGATTTCTGCTTTCTTCTGTCGACGCGTGCTGGAGGTCTCGGAATCAATTTGATGACTGCCGATACGGTTATCATCTTTGACTCAGATTGGAATCCTCAGGCAGATCTTCAAGCAATGGCTCGGGCACATCGTATTGGCCAGAAAAAGCCCGTTAGCATTTACCGATTGGTTTCGAAAGAGACTGTGGAAGAAGAGATCCTTGAGCGCGCCCGGAACAAGCTCATGCTTGAATTCATCACCATACAGCGGGGTGTAACCGACAAAGAGAAGAAGGAACTTCGCGAGAAAGCTGTCAAAGCCGGCAAGATCGACGATCCAAAGTCGTCTGAAGATATCTCCAGGATTCTTAAACGCCGAGGTCAAAAGATGTTTGAGCAGTCGGGTAATCAGAAAAAGCTCGAAGAACTCGATATCGACTCGGTACTTGAGAACGCTGAAGAACATAAGACTGAAGTTCCAGAAGGAATGGTTGCCGATGGTGGTGAGGACTTCTTGCGAAGCTTCGAATACACTGATGTCAAGATCGACCTCGAATGGGACGACATCATTCCAAAAGACCAATTGGAAGGGATCAAAGCTGAGGAAGAAAAGCGAAAGAACGAGGAGTACCTAGCCAGTGTTATTGCCGACAGCGCACCACGCAAAGCTGCTATGAAGAATACTGCAGAGTATGAGAGGGAACAACGTCTGGCGAAGAAGCGTGAACGTGACCAGGCCAAGCAGGATGAACTGGAGGAGAAGAGAGAGGCTCTTGCCAATCTCGCCGATCCAAAGCGGGAGCTGAACGAGAAAGAGGCTAGAAACCTTTTTAGGGCTTTCCTTCGCTATGGTTCGATTGAGGAACGTCGTGAAGAATTGATCAAGGACGCTCGTCTTGTTGGCCGCGATCTCGACCTGCTCCGTGGCACGATCAAGCAAATCACTGATGAGAGCGAGAGAAAACTGAAGGAAGACGCTCAAAGAATTGAAGATCTGGAGCGTGAGTCAAATAAGCCTCTGACAAAGAAGGATAAGAAGGCTGTACTCTTCGACTTTCTCGGTGTCAAGAGATTGAATGCCGAAACAGTCATGGAGCGTCCTGGCGAGATGAGAATGCTCAAGGAGGTAATTGGTGCTGTGTCTGACTTCAAGAACTTCCGCGTTCCGGACGCATCTAAAGCCGCTCACTATTCATGTGAATGGGGTGCAAGAGAGGATGGCATGCTACTTGTTGGTATACATCGACATGGATACGGTGCCTGGGTTCAAATCAGAGATGACCCTGATTTGGGATTGAAGGAGAAGTTTTTCTTGGAAGAGCATCGCGTTGACAAGAAGGAAGAACGTAACAAGGGGGATGAAAAGGTTGCGAAGGCTCCAGGAGCAGTTCACCTTGTTCGACGTGCGGATTACCTCCTCTCAGTCCTGAAAGCCAAATATTCCGACAACCAGGCGGCAAAACGTGCTGTTGAGAACCACCACCGAAATAACAAGAAGCACGAGCGCAACGGACATCGAAGGAACGACACCAGGGGCTCTGTCTCTGCTTCGCCAGCTCCTCAAGCGAAGAAGACCCACCGCCAACCAGAACATAGTCCTGATCGAGATCGAGATCGCGCGCATAGTCATGGCCACAACCACTCCGACCGAACAGATCATCGCCGACCAAGCGGTGAAGGCTCTAAACCCGACTTGAAGAGAAAGCACAGTGGTGCAGACGATGACCGTCATCACGATCGCCATTCAAAGCACCGAAAATCCGAGAATGGGCATGTGAGGCCGAAGAATGGGCAAGATTCCATGTTGAAGGTGATTTTCAGACCCATCAAGGACAGTCTAAAGCGCATCCAGTCTGCCACGAAGACCAATATCAGGTCCCAGAAGGAGCGAGCTGCTGTGATGAAGAACGAGCTGGTTACAATTGGACAGTTTATCGATGGCTTGAATCCAGACGATGTTCAAGACAAAGAGGAAGCATCATCACTTCGAGGAGAGTTCTGGTAAGTACAGGTCGCAAGTCTTATAGGTTCTCGTAGCTAACAAGCACAGGTCTTATGTTGCCACTTTTTGGCCTCTGAATCCATCACCTCCAGCGAAAACATTGGACCGAATGTACTTGAAGATTATCAATCCAAAAAATGAAGGAGATTCGGGCAGCGCAGCAGCACCAGCTGCTACGAACGGCACCTCCGCTCCAGCGGCTCCGGCTGTGAAGAGTGGAGCAGCTGCCGCTATATGAGTCAAGATTTGATTTTCAGTTACCATTGCGAAGGCGTTCAGTGTTGATTTTATTTACAATTCGGACGGGCGAGGCTGGGGCTGCACAAAACGCGGCCGGAATCATAGCATTCAATTGGCGCAACTTGCTGATTTTAGAGGTATATATTACGCTCCCTGGAGTAGTGTTGATTTCATGCATAGGTTGCCGGTATTTGCACGGGTTGGCATAAGGTTCTGTGTCCAGATTGACAGAATGCATGTCTCGTAAAGAGAGTACGAGTTATTGCGATGGAGAAGACGGCATTTTTGGAACTGGCTACGGTGAAAGTATTCGAGTGTTACCTGCACTCTGTTACACGTAGCAATACAATGCATACATATTCCAGCGCCTCAACTGATATGTGAAGTAGGATTGCTATTACTAATTATTGGTAGTCATATATCCAGAGAAATGATCCGATCGATGGTCTGATTATTTGACGGTGAACATTGTATATAGGGGGTCTATGAGCGATCGTCGTCGACTTAGCTTATTGGAATAGCTTGAGAACTTCCATCGCCGAAGGGAACCAATTCCTTACCTTCGCAAAGTGACAGTGGTCACGGTATCCACAACACAAACACTCCGTCCCCTAATCCCCAACCTCACCACATCTACCCCGTATCTGGTCCTGTGATCCGGCAAGGTCAGTCATCTCCAGTGGGCCAATAAAAGTTCACCATGAGCCGATGTCTGCGCTCGACGCCTTTTTGAGCCTCGGCGCCGTGCCGAACGCCGCCGTGTCATTTCGTTTCTTTTCACGCCCCAAGCGCCCGCCACATTTCCACTTTTCTGAGACGGTAAACGCTGTTGTTACATTTTTCTCGTTCACAGATGACCCGAAAGGTTACATCTCCATCTTCATACGAGGCGCGGCAACCTCTTTCAATGCTCTATAGCCGTAGTTTAATAGTGCGAGTCGGTCCTTCAATTTTCCAGCAAGTGCCTACTTCCTTTGCGCCCTTGCAGCTTTGACAAGCGTTGACAACCTTCGGCGCCTGTGACAAAAGGCGATGGCGGCAAAATAAGCTCTTGAAGGGTCCTTGTAAGCCCTCTCGGGCCCCATTGGGTTGGGTTGGTTCACGATAGACAGTCAGTGGGGATCCCAATTGCCAAGTAGGCTAAAATCTCAGCTCGTCAACTTAAATGAGGGATTCTAAGTCCCTGTTTTCTGTACGTATTTCGAAATGATTTTGAAAAGGACCGATAAGATACACCGTGCTCCATGGGTCAATGTACTTTTACTAGGAGTGCCATCCCCACAATCTAAACCTTGAAAATAAAGTTAGCGCTGAAGTTGTCACTTCCCCATCTCCGTATTTTAATGTTGGTTTGGTTCCAGATCATTCAAATGTTGCTGAGGATTCGAAGGTAGCCGCATCCAGCATCCTCCGCGTGAGGCACGGATACTTCCCATCATGTGCCTCCAGGTATCTCGGGTCTAACTCACGCGCTACCTTCTCGAAGGGAGATAGTTTCTCCAATATGTTGACCAACTTGACTGGACCCACAAGTCAACGACTCGTTGAAACGCGTTGAACAACTCTAACCCCAGCTCTCCGCAGTTGGGATTGGCAACGAGCTATGAAGTTTTGCCTGAGATGAATAGTGACGTCCCCTTGGGTGGATTCACACTTTTCTCACTTGCCTCTTCGTGGACAGTTATCACCGGACTGGCAGAAGAAGGAACAGACCTTGTGGTGCCCAAAGAAAGCTGCCCCAAGATATAAACCTGGCCTGCTGCTGTTCTGACAAGTGAACGATTTGTATCCGTCCTCTCGTCCCCCTCTTTCCAATCCTTGACGTCCGCGTCTTCACTCACACTCCTATCTGGTACCCAGATAGACGAACACAAGACCCTTCTCCCTCAATCGACACTTGTACCGCTTCACTATGGCTGGAGGTGGTGTTATTCATGGCACGGCCGATACGTCGCGTATTGAGGCGCCTGTTACCCTGAAGGCCTACCTCATGTGCGCTTTTGCTGCATTTGGAGGTATCTT
Source organism: Gamarada debralockiae (assembly GCA_002803225.1). Lineage (NCBI taxonomy): Eukaryota > Fungi > Ascomycota > Leotiomycetes > Helotiales > Hyphodiscaceae > Gamarada > Gamarada debralockiae. The sequence goes on from NXFV01001730.1 coordinate 27,452, forward strand.
CTTTGGCTATGACACTGGATGGATGGGAGGGTTAGTAGAAACACATACTTAAAGCCACTAAGTTCCAGCTGACAATTGAATCCAGTATCATGGGAATGAAATTCTACATCCACCAATACACCCATCTCCCCTACCCAGGACCAGATGCCTCAACTGAAGAGAAAAACCTCTTCGTTCTCCCTGGCTGGCAACAATCACTTCTTACCGGTATTCTTTCTTGCGGAACCTTCTTTGGCGCCATCATCGCCGGTGACGTTGCTGATCATATTGGTCGTCGATGGACTATTATCACTGGCTGCATGACTTTCACCATTGGTTGTATCCTCGAGACAGCATCCACGACCCTCGCCGTGATGGTTGTTGGCCGTCTCATTGCTGGAGCTGGTGTCGGATTTATCTCCGCCATCATCATTCTCTATATGTCTGAAATTGCGCCTAAGAAGGTCCGTGGAGCTTTGGTCTCAGGATACCAGTTCTGCATTACCATCGGTATCCTCTTGGCCAACTGCGTAGTCTACGCTACCCAAAATCGCTTGGATACTGGCTCATACCGCATTCCAGTTGCCGTTCAATTCCTCTGGGCCATCATTCTGGGACTTGGTCTTTTCTTCCTCCCAGAATCTCCTCGTTACTTTGTCAAGAAGGGCAAACTGGACCAAGCTGCAAAGTCTCTATCCAGCGTTCGTGGACAACCCATTGAGTCAGAGTACATCCAGGACGAATTGGCTGAAATAATTGCCAACCATGAATACGAACTCTCCGTCGTGCCCCAGGGATCTTACCTTTCCAGCTGGACGAACTGCTTCCGAGGTGGTCTTTCCAGCGGTAGCTCCAACCTCCGCCGAACCCTGATGGGTATTGGACTTCAAATGATGCAACAGCTTACTGGCATTAACTTCAGTGAGTAATCCTAATCTTTCATCTTTATTGAGCGAATGCTGACCCCTGCACAGTCTTCTACTATGGTGTTGTTTTCTTTACCTCCCTCCATACAATCTCCAACCCCTTCTTGATCTCTTTGATCACCACTCTCGTCAACGTCTGCTCTACCCCCATCTCTTTCTACTTGGTTGAGAGAGTTGGCCGCCGCAACTTGCTCATTTTTGGTGGAACTGGAATGGTCATCTCGCAGTACATTGTCGGGATCATTGGTGTCACCGCTGGAAAGCCAGATGCTAATGGCGACTATAACAAATCCGCTGTCTCAGCAATGATTGCTTTCATCTGCATCAATATTTCAATGTTCGCCAGCACTTGGGGTCCCTGCGCTTGGGTTGTTATCGGCGAGGTGTTCCCTCTCCCAATCCGCTCCCGTGGAGTCGGTCTTTCCACCTCCTCCAACTGGTTCTGGAACTGCGTAAGTCAATTGTCGATTACCTCCAACCATCCACACGCTGATAAATTTATAGATCATCGCCATCATTACCCCTTACCTCGTCGACAAGCAATACGCAAACCTGTCCTCCAAGATCTTCTTCATGTGGGGATCCCTCTGCATCATCTCCGTCGTCTTCGCCTACTTCCTCGTCCCCGAGACCAAGGGTCTCTCCCTCGAGCAAGTCGACAGGATGTTGGAAGAAGTCACACCGCGCCAGTCCCGTTCCTGGGTTCCCCACTCCACCTTCGCCTCTGAGATGGGTTTGGTCGAGAAGGGCATTCCTGCTCCAGGCATCGGTGGCGGGGTGGGAGATTCCGCTGAGGAGACAGAGGTTGAGACACATACTGCTGCTCCCAACAAGGAGATCGTTTAGGTGGATTCTCATTTTGTTTCTTTGTGATTGTGTTTGGCATAGTGACCAGAAGATGGCGCCAGCATTATTATAGACGATAGAGAAGTCTAGAGTGAAGGAAGAGGAAGACAGAGATAGAGTTGAACTATACCCTGATAATGCATTCAGCTTTTCATACTTTCAATCTTGATCTCGCGCCCTCAGAACGTGCCATCCAAATCCACAATGTCCCTCATCCTTGTTGTTCCAACATGCCCATAATCCCGGGTTACGCAACTGCTCTCGGGTCTGACCTGATACCCGAATAGCCTTCAAACCGACGGATGAAAGCCCTCAATAGAGCATATCTGGGACCGTGCATGAAGCATATCTGTCTTTCTCCGGTGGCAATGGAAGCATACATCCTCTACTCTTCACCAGCCAGACACTTCTACGCTGACGCTGCTCGCATCTGATCAGGGGACCGGGGGGTACAAAATTTACGAGCTTGGAGACAAGGGAGCGAGCTGCTATCGCGCCTTGAGCCAATCCTGGAGATTTGAGGTAAACGCCTGTCATGGTATACAGCTTCTAATCATACACAAACCTTGGGAATGTAGTCTAGTCTGCATTCTGACTGCTGAGCTTAATAGCTAGACCCCAGTCAACAACTCCTAGAGACTCTTGTGGGCAGTAGCAGGAAAAGCCGAGACGTAACACAATCAACAAGCGCAGGATTACAACTTAGCTTTATTTTAAAAACTTCTCAGACCTGAGCTCGCTGACCCAACCCTCCAGAACGACACATCATTCTCCCACTCCTCGTTCACCTCCTGACTCGGCATGATTCGTCACAGCAATGAGATGCTTCAACTCCCAGCTTATTCCAATGCGTATATCTTCTGCTGCTTTTCAGGATCAGTCATGGGCTAGGTACACTTTGCGGGAAGACAGAATAGGTTTTGATTACTCTATTAGACACTTGTCCGTCACTCGTCAAGGAATTATCACTTCATCACAGAACGCGAGGTTACAGATCAAGAATCATATTCTGATTCAAAGCATGTACATAGGCTAAAGCAACCGCTGTAATCTGTATGACTTGAAGTCCATCATTGGACGCTTCAACTACAGTCCCTCACAGATATGACGGTGGGGCTGAAGTACACCATGTATGCAAGATCCATTCATTCCCTCCCCGAAATGCCGCAAAACTCCGTGCCATGATGGTATAACGGTGCTCTGCCGCCTGGACATCGTATCGATGATGTCTGTATTATACCCTTAACGCCTGTCGAAAGGAATCTATGTCGTGATGAGTGGATGTGTAGAAGTAGTATGGAGTCGAATATGGGCCGACCGCGTAGGAAAGAAACGTGGCTAATGGGTATGGATGGCATGGCTCTTGGCTCTTATGAAATTAGGTTCTCCATACCCGACGGCACTCGGCCTTTTGGGGAGATGGTTTCGTGTCGGTCGTAGGGTATCTCTTGAACAGGAGTCGATGGTTCTTTGGTGAAGTTCGCAGAATCCTCCTTCTTGTACGAGTAAATGTCCGAGTTGGTCCGATGATCAGTAGGAGAGACGTGTCGCATTGCTGACTTCTCAGTCGTAAGATTTGGAAAGAGGCTGGGGATCAAAACCGACTTCTCTGATTTGACGGTGGACGACTTCGAGGACTTGGAGGTAGTAAAGGCGTTGGTGATCTTGTTCTTTGGTTCCGCAGCTTTAGGTTTCCGGCCTGGCTTCATCTTCGCCTTTGGTTCCTTCTCAGCAACAGGCTTGGGCCCGAATGGTAGTTGTGACTGCTTCGCTTTGATCACAACGCTCACGTGAGAGGGGCTCGACGGTCGAGGACTTGCTCCAGGGGTTGGGACTTGCGTCTTCACCACATGAACTGGAAGCGGTTTCAGCTCAATTCCAATGAGGCCTGTCTTGGCCTTGCCCTCGTCGCTCGTTAGTAACTTGTATTCGCCAGTGTCCTTGTCATCCCATTTAGGTAGGTCAACGTGACGTGCGACTTCATCACATTCGCCGCGAACCACCAAATCCCAGCTGTCCTTGAAGTCGATGCCCACAGGTTCGGGGTCATGATTAATCCAGGCTGTAAATCCACCACGCCGGCCTCGAGTGACTGCGCACATCTCCTTTGCCAATCGTCGAATGCCAGGAACCTTCAGACTCGTGCCAACTACAATGACTGCGTCGGGTCGGCTGCGAAGATCCGCTGCGCTGACTGCTCCAATTGCCTCCTCATCCGGGTTGAATTCGTTGTACAGGACCATTCTCGGGCGCAATCGACCAATTCCATGACTTCTCAATCCACTTGCTGTTCGTACAGTATCCATTGTTTCGCATTCGACACAGGACGGAGGCTCAGGACCTTCAAATAATGCGCCTTGAAAATCTGACAAGTGACCGCATTTGCTACAAACCATCTTCTCTAAACCTCCATGCAATTGTATCGTCTTTGGCCAAGGACCCTTTTTATTAAGAGGAACTGTGGTCGCGAGAGGTTGTAATGCTGTATCGATACCGTCAACATTCTGGCTGTATAGTCGCAATAACCGGCCCTCCTCAGCGAGTGTAGCCAACATATGATGGAAAGGTGTAGGTTTGGCGATTTGGGTCAAGTGCGACAGCTCACGAACCATGGTATGGAACGAACTCGTAGAGGAATCATTTCGATATACCGACGCATCGAAGAGGTGCTTTCCGGAAGACTTCAGCTTGTGTTGGGTGCGCAAAGTGTTGAAAAGGCCTTTGGAGGAGCGGAAATCGGGTACTACGGTACTGTCAGCAAAATTCGATGTTGTAGGATTAGAGATGACATACTGCCTGCAGAAACCGAGATACCAGCGCCAGCAATTACCACGATTTTTCGTTTTGAGCGCAATACTTCCATCAATCGCTCGAGCTTTAGATTTTCAATTCGGTGAAACTCTCCATCGGAGCTCTCATTGAGAGCATGCAAATCGAGATGCTCAGTCTTCAACTCCTTTGGCTTCGTTACCTTCTGTTTCTTGGCGGGAGGGACGTCGCTATCGGGCGTGCTCTCTGGCGCATCGCGTTTCTTGGACGATCCTGAGTCTGATGAATTACTTGAGAGCGGTGAGGGGTAGTCTATGGGTGGTGATGGAGATCTCGAGGCCACGCTGGAGAGCGGCGACGACGGGGGCGAAGTGGTTGGATTCATATTGGATCACTCGGCCGGGGTGAACGATCGATCGCGCGCAAAAGTCGGATAGGGAAGGGCTTTGAAAACCTCCTATATCATCGTGGTCGAGGGCGTGTCGTGGAATGGGGGATTGTGTAGGGGTTGGTGAGGACGTATTTTCCGGGAGGTTGTAATATGGTATGAAGTCGTTAGAAGAGCGGGCAGCTGCAGGATACTTGGTAATGAGCCTCGCTTAAAAGTTCCGTAGTGTTTTTCCAATGGATCTCCAGGAACAACAAACAGCGGAAAGAGCTCAGCGATGAAGAGGAGCTTGGGAGTTGTCGACAATTGAAGGATTTCTCAAGAACAAGTTTCTCCCTATTGTGGGTAGAATTGGCAAGTTTATTCTATCTATTCATTGCTATTTACTTGCTCGCTTGTAGTTCATTGTGATTCACATAGCAACAATGCAAAGTTCTTGGGGATGGGGTGCTTGCTTCTTTGGTGCCAGGGGTCTGCCATTGTCATAAAGCATTCCATTGTGGAACTAGAAGTTTCTCACAACGCACTCCAATCATTTTCATAAATTCTACAACATCATCAAGCATCACAAGGGTATTAAAACCCAATACCAAGTTAGAGAAATTCCTCTCGTGTCTTTTGATGATTTTTATTTCTCTCTGGATGCGAATCTTGAAGGGTGTCAGTTGCTGGGTGAATGGAGATCCAGCTACTTCATATCGGGTTAGCGCTCCCGTGGAGATCCCGCGAAGTGCAAGGCTGGACGAAATGCCCCGTTTGATATCGAACCTCAACCTTCTTCAACTTCACCACAAGGCAGATTCTTTAATTCCTTTGATTTGGTTGCAAATACCCTTCTCTTCCCATTCTACGCGCTTGTTATTTTGGAGTTCGAATGTCCAGCACCCAGATACCAGGCTTGGTGAAAAATGCCGCTTATCATGGACGATGATATGGATATTGATGATCTTTTTGGTGATGGTGCTACCCTGTCACTCCCTTCACGTCCTCCTCCCTCCAAAGAGCTCACCCAAAGGATCGATGAACTTAGAGGAAGTGGTTGCTGCCAGTATGTTTCCCCAGAACTCAACCCCTTTTGATATAATCCAATGACACGCGCAGGTCCATTGCGTGGTCAAAGTGGGGGAGCATAGCATCTATCACCCCAGATGGCGCTGTGTTGGAATTTCGGAACCTCCGCTGTAGTCCTGAGGATGGCAACTGGGCTTTAAGTGAGCCTACTAAAACGCCGCCATTGACTTCAAACTTGGACGGAGGCCCTTTGAAGCATATCTGTTGGAGCCCGACAGGCTCTGAATTGGCAGTCATTGATGCTGCTGGAAGAGTGACCATTCTATCAATTTTCTCATCCCTGAACAAGCCCACACTATCCCGACCTTGCCAAGGAGACGCTGCCGATGATTTGCATAGTGTGGTAGGCTGTTACTGGTTGAACCTGGCACCATATCCTGCAAATCGACCAGTATGTTTGTTCAAGAGCCCTCAAAAAAAAAGAACCGAGTTTTGATTTAACATATAGACCATTCTGAACGGCCCAGGAATCAAGGAAGGAAATAATTATCGATACGAAGCTGCTCAAGCTCCTGTCTTAGGACCTTGTCACCCAAACCATTCAAAATCTGCTTTTGTCTGTATTACAACGAATGGCCTATTGAGGGTGTTATGGACTCAGAACAACGGAAAGTGGTTTGAGTCGCACACCGAATTGGAAAGTGTAGTCTCCTCCGATGACTTGATCACTCATGCAGCAATCTGTTCAGATAAAAGTAAGTTCTGGAATGGCTTTGAGGAAACGTGCTAAATCAGGGCTTAGCTGGTACACTATTGATCGCTTTTGCTACCACCTCGAAGCAGCTCTGTACTGTTCGTGCCCTAATAGACTGGGGCCTTGCGAAAACCACAGAGAAAGTTTCCCCAGCTCAATTACCCTTAAATCCGACTATCAGAACACGCCATCTTGCCATCACCAGTTGGCTTCACGACGTTCCTGGAGAGACCTTGAATGCGTCACATATGGAGCCTTCAATGGTTCAATTATCTCATCTAGAATTCTTACCCCTTTGCGGGAATTCTAACAACACAATCACTCCTCCCACGATTATAGCTGTTCGATCTCACCTGCCTTCGTCCGTGTCGCATTACAACCAAGATGTACATACGACAGTTGACAGGTGGGAGATCCGGGAGAAGAACCAAACGATCCATCCAGCCTTTGAGCAACTTAGCTCGCGAAGGAACAGTGTCGGCTCAACACCTGGAGTAAGTGAGATCATTTGTCTTACCAGGTATAGATACTTACGGTTATAGAACATTGTGCTACTGAAGAAGCTTGAAAGTTTTACAGTGAACAAAACCCTTGTCGCTATTCAACCCATGAACCTAGGGAAAGTTATCTGCTTTGCATACAGTGATAGCTCGGTGGAATATCGTGATCGAACGACAATGGCTGAGATTTTCAACGATGGCGACCTTGACAGAGTTTGGCATCTATCACAGATCGGATTCTCATACACCGAGGATGAGCCATGTAAGAGCCTGCGACCAAAAATTTGATCTGTTTTCTGACCCGTCCCAGGTCTGCAGGTTGCCTTATCCCCAAGTTATTGCTCTATGGTGCAGCTCCGGAACGATGGAAAGGTTAAGTGGAAACAACTTGACTATATGGGTGACATCGGATCTAGTACAGAAGATGGTACTTTCTCACCCAAAAACCTGGATTATCAAATGTTAATCTTCCACAGCGCAATATAACGCAGTTGTTGCCGCTCTAGCTCTGTCTTGTTCCACGGCTGTTATGACGAGTGTCAATTATGACGATCTGCTCGCCACTGCTCACAAACACGCAAAAAACAGTAAGTTAAGACCCATTAGCCTTCTAAATCTATACTTCCTTACTAACGTGTGTAGATTTCGCTTACGACTGGCTTATTGAACTCTCTCGTATCTTGAAGGTTCATGTGGACTATTCGGAAGAAGCACACTACGACGTGTTGATTAGAAACACGACGATCCAGCTTTGTCTCAGCATTCAGAATTCCCTTGGCTTCAAAGGAGAGTTTCAACCAAGAACCTTTCCGGGCAAATTCTCGTGGCTCGTTCTACAGCTACGCAACATTGTGGTTCTTGTGACAATGGCCGCAAATATGAAGGTTCCAGGGCCAAATAATGAGAGGACATCGCCATTGGAAGATCCAGGTTCGTTTCCTTCTCATCGTTTTACACTCCAGCTACTAATTATCCTCAAGAGGTCATCAACGCCCTCGCAGGTTCTGTCAGATGGATTCTCGACCTCATGGCCTGGATAACCGACACTCTCCTCACTCTCCCGACCAGTCTCCCTCAAGGAATGGATCTCACAAACGCAAACAACCTCTCCGTATCTGATCTTCTCACCCATCTCCGATCCACCAACACCGTTTCCCTTCATCTCCTCCTCTCCTCCCCCACCCGCGGCTTCCTCACAGCAATCTGCCGCCGGCTCGCACACCTAGACTACATAGCCCGCAAAGCCATTGTTCACACTAGCCCCTCCACATCCGGGTCCTGGCTACAGAACACACCTAACCCTCAAAACGGCGGTCAAACTCCCAACCAAACACCTACTCCGCAAAGTGCCCAACCAGGCCCTGTTCTCTCTCCTGCTCTACGGTCTGCGTATATGCAAATAGCAACTCTAACAAACAACACAATTCTCCGCATAAAAACCTTCGAAACGCTCCTCTCCTCCTTAACCTCACACATCAAAAACGCCTACGCGTCCCATAATCCACCATTATCCGGCTCCACCGCCGCCGAAAAAGCGCGCAACACACTAGAGATTAAGATGTTATTTGGAGGTTCCATCCCTGACGCCTTCAAACCCGTAATCGTAGAGCTTTTCCGCAAAGAAGGACTCCTCGATTCCGTACGCGAAGAAATCGAGCCCGCGAAACTCTTCTTCGCTGATTTCGCGATGCTGGAAGTCGATGAGGATGCGGTTAGTGTGGGAAAAAGGAAGCGTAGTCAGATGACTATGGATTCGTTTAGGAAGCGGTGGCTGATGAATCCTAAGAAGGCGGAAATGGAGAATGGAGAGGGTGGAGTGAATGGGACGGGAGAGGGAAGCGGTGGGGTTATTGGTAGTGCAGGAGGAAGTGGGAGGCAGAGTGCAAGGTGGAGGAGGTGTGCGCGGTGTGCGGCTGTTGTGGAGGATGTGTTGAGTCAGAGACCGTCGTTGCAGTGGTTGACTATGCAGCAGAGGAGGTGCTTTTGTTCGGGGTATTGGAATACACTTGAGGCTGGACGGACGGTTGCTTAAACTGGTATGACTTGCCGCTGGCAAGCGGCAGCGAGCGTTGTTGTCTTTGGAGCTCTGGTACTTACATGGACATCAGTGAGCATAAATATTGCTACCAAGCTTAAGTGCTAAGTCCAGAGCATTGAAAACATCCAAACAGTCCTATATCGTAGAAAAAACAAATAATATTTCACCACTGGCTCGCATCATCCATCAATCATAACCACAAGCTCTCCCTCAATCCCAAGCGCGGCCTTCCACAACCTCTGAAACTTCTTTTTCTCCTCCTCAACATCAATCCAAGGAGGCCCCAAACTGACATTCATCAAAACAAGCTTCTTCAAACTCAAACACTTCATCCGTCTTGCACAATACTTAACACTTGGGATAACAGATAGTGGTATATCATCCCACCCTCTCAAAGGACCTGTGCAAGAGAAGTCCAGATACAGCGTCTCGAGATCCGGTAAAGTTTTCCAATCAACCTTTAGTATCCAGTCCCAGTCCGAAGCCTCCATTTCATTGCTCGTTCCTCTGTCTCGGTGGGGTTGGAATACCAATGCCATCTTCCTGATCAAATGTCGATACCGATCAACATGCCTACCTTGCAGATACCTAAAATTATGTCTCCACAACCTTGAACCCCTCCCCTTCCAATCCGGTCTATCCACAAAATCCAACAGTCTCGTAGCATGCGGATCCCTGAGCTCTTGCCACGACCATACAAGATCGTCTTGCGGTGGAGGTTGAGTGAGCGTATATGGCGAGCAATTGAACACGAATGTGTTGTTCGAGAAAAAGTACTTTAGGGAGTCGTCTCGCCAGGATGTACAGACGGCTGTGAGTGTAGCATCGGGGAAATGTAGGGGGTGGTCGCCGTGGTCGAGTCCGGAATTGCAGGACCATGTACCGAGACATTTTCCGAAGTGGTAATTGACGCAGGGTTGTTTGGGGATGAGTGCTATTTTGAGGATTTGGAGCTCGAGTTCTGGGGGCAGTCTGTAGGTTATTGTAATGGTGAGAAGCTCAGCCGAGGAGGCTTCGTTGGAGAGCTTTAGTTTTTTGGCCTGGGGCTGTTCGGGTATACCAATTACCTGTGACATGATGGTTATGAATTAAGGGCCTTAAACTCTGATTAAGTTTCTGTTGAAGATCTGTTTCATAAAATGTTGTAGAAGATTTGAGATTTGAGGTGATGCGTCAGTCGGTATTCAAGTGAGGGCTTAAGATGTAAATTTGGTAGCGATGCCGTCATACTAATGGAATTGCAGTTAAGAGAACTGGGCTGCTTCATAATTTATGAATCACTCGATTCAGGATGGAGAGAGTCACTACTCCAAGACCGTGAATCACCATAATGAGAAATGCTGGCCGTTTGTGATATGCTTTGGGTGCTTCAAACACAAGTCCAAGAAGCCAACTTTGGCGGATGAGGAGCAGATATCTGGTAGAGATCTGAGCTTAGCCTGATTGCCCGGACCCTAAATCAATTTTGGATGGAACGGAAGGAGCCTCAGTTGCCGTGCAGAACAACTGGCGTATTGGAACCTCAGGTCACCTACTCTAAGGAGCTCCTTCCGGACGGTAGATAAAGTGGCCATCCTATCCTGCTGTGAAAAGTGCCATCTTCAAATGTAGCCAGTATGTGAACCAAATATATGGCAGAATAGGGCTGACTATTCACAGTAGAAGAGAATATGTCATGGCCTGCAACTACACAGTTTGTCCGCTGAACGAGCAAAAATTCTCGAAACTCCTTCATGAATCAACGCTAGAACCTTACCAAGATCCACATGCATTCCCATCTTGACCCATATAGCACCATTGCTCCTTGAGAGATTCCCTTTTCGGTTTCAAAAGAAGAGCCTATCCCAAAGCCAATTCCAATCCGGTATCATCTCGCATCATCTCCACGCTAATATCATTCATCATTCATCGAAACTCCATTGCTGCAAAGCAGCCACGATCCTCAACGTGCTTAAGTTCTAATTGCTGAAACCTGCATGATGCGTTAGTACATGTGGCTGTAGCGGGTAGAAGTGGCTTACTTTTCACTCTTTGCGTGGAAATATATTCCGCTAACCGTTCCCTGGATCTGGTTGAAGCAGATGTAGTAAAAGCCCTCAAAACTTGCGCCGCTAATCGTCCGTACTCGGTGGTCAGGAACCAAGAAGTGCTCCTTCCACCGCATGAATATGTTCTCTCGTTGCGCCAGGCCAGGGATATGGAGGTGACCTTTGCGAGCTTGCTTCTGAAAGGGTCGGAAGGCGGAGAATTTGGCCCAATGGGTGAGATCTGTTTTATCTGACGAGCCCCAGTCTTGATGTTGGGTAAGGAAGGAGTATTTCGAGCCAATGATCTCGCCTTCGAAATAGGTTGTGAGGGTTGGGTGGTCTTCAGTCAAGCCTGTTTGACGCAGAAAACATTAGCATATCCGCATCCACACTGCTCCCAGTATCATTCTCTTCATACCTTGTATGCGTAGGTATCCGCAGAGAAATGATTCTCTCATATCGACATGCTTGATCTCAACCTGCACATCGTAGACTTGTCGCTCAGATTGTTGGGTGCCATGGAATCGACTACCGGCGCGTAGGAAGGAGGATGGGGATGATGGAATTAGCTACACCACTATCAGTATACTGGGCTATCCAATGCCGTAGAAGAAGAGACTTGACGTACTCGGATGTTAGAGAAGTCGTAACCCATGGACGGTGGGCCAAGGTCTGTGCTTGTCAAAGCAGGTAGCTCGCTTTCTTCTTGCTGCTTGTCTGTACCTGCACTCATGGGAGACAGTATGTCGGGGCCCGCAGTAGTTTCTTCATCGATATCCATTCGTTTGATATTTTGCTGGTCAGCAATGTGACTCTCCGTTTCTCCGAGGACATGCGAATCTGTCGGAGGCGGTGTAGGTTCTTGATGAACTTCGGGGGCTTCAACTATTGATTCTTCACTGGTATGATCCATCTCTATCTCTCCCCTCCGCCAACTTGATCTATCATCTTCAGGTGGGCATGAGGTATTGATCGATGGATTCCCATGATTCTCGTCGCTAGGCATGGTCGCGCCCGCCGGCCAGGCTTTGAAGGGAGAAGTCGAAGGTAATGATACAAAAGAAGAACAGAATAGAGGAGGAGAAGGCAATTAGACGGACATGGCCGACGGCATTCAATGCATTCCTCTCTCACAATATGGGATGGGAGATGGGCGATAGATAGATATGGAAATGATTGGGTCTGTTCGTCTTGCTTGGGAGGCGAAGCGAGGCCAAATCCTTGCTAACTTTCCCCCACACTCATTCAGATCGTGGCGGCTCTCTCTCGGAGCCGCCGTTACGACAAACTTTTGGGCAGTTAAGATTTTGTTTAATTGGATTACAAGATATTAATCGCTCAATTATTTCCAATGATCCAAATATGAACAGCCTCATCCGAGGAAAACAACACTTTGAGTTATTCAATTGTGATTGAGTGATTGCGGTCGAAGGATATCAGAAATCTGTTTTTGCTGCCCGTTCTTGATTCCTGAAGCTGGTTGATGGATTCATACATTATATTCCAATTTCCAGGGTAGTTCCAGTTTCTTGTCACTGACTAACAATCATGAGAGACTCAGAGAATGTACCTACGTCTCCTTGTTGCGGGGTCGCGTGAGCGAGCACATGCAGGCTCTTTAAATAGACTTTTACCCCTCCAGGCCTTCTTTGAAAAACTGACTGGGGGCCGTGATCCAAGATGTCCGCGTTCACCAAATTGTAACCGCAACCAAGTGCAAGATCAATATCTGAAGCGGCGACTCAAAGACACGGTATTTTGAAAGATCGTGATGCGTCTTCATTCCCCTGCTCTATGGTATCCCTTTTTGTGCAAGTATAAACGCCAGACACCATGTTTTCATGGTCCAAATAGCTTCACCCTTAGATAGGCTTGATCTTGAAGTGCAGAGCTATCAAGGAAAACACCAATGCCTTCAGATCTTGGACGAGATAGTAGAAGACGCGAAGGCCCTCTGGATCTTGAGATTCGGTAACATCGACAAGAGAACCAATCTTGGCGGTCTATGGAGAGGCATTTAAATCAGCTTCTGAGACCAAAAAGAGTCCTGGTAACTTTCCATACCTCGAAAGAGATGTGTTCATTGCCCAACCGGATCTCCAACTCCTGCCGTCCATCCTTATTCTTCTGAGGCCATTTGCTATCATCTTCCCTATCTAATTGTAAGCCCACCAACTCGTTCGATGTGCTCAAGGGTAAACGTACTTCATGATCTCGCTCGTCTTGATAATGCGCTTGATCTCATCAACCATGAGGGAGCTGACGCACACTGCAGACGATACAGGTCAGTCAAGATCTGGACCTTTGGGCAGGTACCACCTACTCTCTTTCCGAATGAGGGAGTCATTTCGGTAGTTTGAGTTGTTGGCATATCGCGCAGATGCACTCCTTCCATCTCCTAGGACTCGGAAATCGAACTCTGTGTAAATGGTCAGGGTTTGCGCGCGGTACTGGTTCATGAACGCTCACCAAGGAACTCGTGACCATGGCGGCCTTGATGTCCTGAGCTTCAGAGGTATATTAGCATATATCAATCGATTCGGATAGAAATGCATACTAGTAGCGGATGTAGAAAGGTTCATTAGAGGCAGCCATGTTGTGCTGGAAGACTGCTTGGATATGTCGTTCAAGGAAGGCTGAAGCTTTTGCGCTTCGGCCTTTGGTCGTCTCATTCGCGCCTCAGGCAGCAGCGCCCTAAACCGATTTCTAGGGGACACTTTGAGCTCACCCACCACGTATTAACTCGAGAATGTATTTCTGATGCGCAACGGTGTCATAACACGTTTCTCTCTACATGCGAAAGGGACATTGAGCAAACCCCGATATCCGACCATTCACCCCCAACTTCATTCACATCTACCGAGGACTTCGAGAAACGCACACGAACGCCTTCCAATATTCTCTTGACCACCGCCGAGTTAGCCCAGACAATTGCAGCAATCTGCTGCCCCTCCTACCGTGAAACCCGCCAACATGGCATCCTTCTTAGAGAATTCGTACAGTTTGGTACACCAAGACAATGCTGCAGATGTACCTACAATGTCGGAGCTGCGCACGCAGCTGGAGAAGGGGACAGATGAGAGCAAGGTGGAAACCATGAAGCGCATTCTCACAATCATGCTGAATGGCGACCCAATGCCTCAGCTACTTATGCACATCATACGCTTTGTGATGCCTTCGAAGCATAAGGCCCTGAAGAAGCTGCTTTATTTCTACTATGAAATATGCCCCAAATTGGATGCCAGCGGAAAGCTCAAGCAAGAGATGATTCTTGTCTGGTAAGAATGAATATGCCGGTACTTCTGGGAGCTTTCAGCTAAATCTTTTGTAGCAACGGCATTCGAAATGATCTCCAACATCCCAACGAATATATTCGAGGCAACACACTGCGATTCTTGTGCAAGCTTCGTGAAGCTGAGCTCATTGAACCCCTCCTCTCTTCCGCACGATCTTGCCTCGAGCACCGACATGCCTACGTTCGCAAGAATGCCGTCTTTGCTGTGGCGTCTATCTTCCAACACTCAGAGAGTCTCATTCCTGATGCCCCTGACTTGATAGCTACCTTTTTGGAAGGCGAGAGCGATCATACTTGCAAGCGGAACGCATTCGCGGCGCTGGTGAGCATTAGCCATGACAAGGCCTTGGCATATCTGAGTACTGTATTCGATGGAATCCCAAATGCAGACGAACTTCTCCAATTGGTCGAATTAGAGTTCATACGGAAGGATGCAGTCCAGAACTCACAAAATAAGGTATGCGCATTGAAATTTGTTTACAATTTTAGGGGCATCTACTCATATATCTAGGCCCGCTACTTAAGACTCATCTTCGATCTTCTAGAAGCTGGCGCAACCACAGTGGTTTACGAAGCTGCGTCTTCCTTGACTGCACTTACCAATAACCCTGTTGCAGTCAAAGCCGCAGCATCCAAATTCATAGAGCTCAGCATCAAGGAAGCAGATAACAATGTGAAGCTCATTGTACTTGACCGAGTAGATGCTCTGAGGCAGAAGAATGAGGGTGTGCTAGACGACCTGACTATGGAAATCCTGCGAGTCTTGTCAAGTCCCGATATCGATGTTCGGAGGAAGGCCCTGGAAATTGCGTTGGAAATGGTATCCAGTAAGAATGTCGAGGAAGTTGTGCTGCTCTTGAAGAAGGAGTTGTCGAAAACCGTCGATCAAGAATACGAGAAGAACAACGAATATCGACAATTACTAATCCACTCAATACACCAATGTGCTATCAAATTCTCCGAGGTGGCTGCCAGCGTTGTCGGGCTCTTGATGGACTTCATTGCAGATTTCAACAACACATCAGCCGTAGATGTCATCTCTTTCGTGAAGGAAGTGGTCGAGAAATTCCCGAAGCTGCGCCCCTCAATTGTTGAGCGCCTGGTTTCGACGTTGAGCGAAGTTCGAGCTGGAAAGGTGTATCGGGGAGCTCTTTGGATTGTGGGAGAGTACTCTCTCGAAGCCAAAGATATCAGAGACGTATGGAAGCAGATCCGAGCAAGCTTGGGTGAAATTCCTATCCTGGCCTCGGAACAACGCCTTCTTGACGAGGCCACCGATGGAACCGAACCAACAAAAGAAACCGAACAAGTCAATGGGCATTCGAAGTCTGCTCCCACAGGATCACGTAGAGTCCTTGCTGATGGTACTTACGCGACAGAGAGCGCTCTCACGAGTCAGTCTGCAGCGGCTGCAAAATTAGAAGCCGTCAAGGCTGCGCAAAAGCCACCTCTTCGCCAGCTCATTCTCGATGGCGATTATTACTTAGCTTCCGTACTCTCCTCTACCCTCACCAAGCTTGTCATGCGTCATTCGGAAATCTCGCCTGACAAAGCCCGCACGAATGCTCTGCGCGCTGAAGCTATGTTGATTATGATCTCGATCATCCGTGTTGGACAATCACAATTTGTCAAGGCGCCTATAGACGAGGATTCCGTTGACAGAATAATGTCTTGCGTCAGATCACTTGCGGAATTCGCACAGAACAAGGACCTCGAGACAGTGTTCTTGGACGACACACGGAAAGCTTTCCGGGCTATGGTGCAAGTCGAAGAGAAGAAGCGAGCGGCTAAGGAGGCTGTTGAGAAGGCGAAGACCGCAGTCCAGGTTGATGATGTGGTCTCGATTCGACAACTTGCAAAGAAGAATGCCGGAGACGGAACCGACGAAATGGAGCTTGATTTAGAGAAGGCTACTGGTGGCGATTCAACAGTCGAGGATCTATCATCCAAGCTTAGCCGAGTTGTTCAACTTACTGGTTTCTCTGATCCGGTGTACGCCGAGGCATATGTCAAAGTTCACCAATTTGACATTGTCCTTGACGTTCTTCTGGTGAACCAGACGACGGAAACACTTCAAAATCTGTCCGTTGAATTTGCTACGCTGGGCGATCTCAAGGTTGTGGAAAGACCAACTACCCAAAATCTTGGGCCACATGACTTCCAGAATGTCCAATCCACAATCAAGGTTTCCTCGACAGATACCGGCGTCATCTTTGGCAATGTTGTCTATGACGGGGCCAGCTCAACTGAAAACAATGTGGTTATCCTGAATGATGTCCACGTTGATATCATGGATTACATCCAACCTGCAGTGTGCACAGAAACGCAATTCCGCACCATGTGGACCGAATTCGAGTGGGAGAACAAGGTCAACATCAACTCGAAGGCCAAGTCGTTACGGGACTTCTTGACGCAATTAATGGCTTGCACGAATATGAGCTGTCTGACGCCGGAGGCTTCATTGAAGGGCGATTGTCAATTCTTGAGTGCGAACTTATATGCTAGGAGTGTGTTTGGTAGGATCCCAATTTATTTGTTTCTAAGGAATAAACGCTAACAGATGTCAGGTGAGGATGCCCTTGCGAATCTGAGTATCGAAAAGGAGGGCGAGGATGGGCCGGTGACTGGTTTTGTCCGCATTCGAAGTAGATCGCAAGGCCTGGCTTTGAGTCTTGGGTCACTGAAGGGCTTGAACAAGGTTGGAGAAGTTGCTTGATAGTCCAGATATAACATCACGACAATGGAACTGTCCGACAGTGGATGTCTCAATTTTTGACTCCGCGGACAGTGACGCTTCCTAAACCAGTCAATGTGGAGAGGAAGGCGCTGGTTAATGGATTGGATTCCGCGTCGAAAGGAGTGAAAGCTGTGTGCGAGTAAGCCCGCTTTTGCGAATCATCATGAATGGCGCAGAAAAGCAAAAGGAGTTATCTAGATCCAGGGTCATTGCAATAAATAAATTCGATTTCTCCTGATGTCGACCCAAAGCGACCAGAACTCGATGTGCCTGCATTAGTGAATCCATCGTCTGTATCTAGCATGTGACAAAGTCCCCTGAAGAATGCCGAAATCACCAATCTATTAGTCCGAGCAAGTAAATAGGTTAACGAGGTCGAGCCAATTAAGGATTTCCGTGGCCATCAACATGACCAAAATCGCCACGACTATCTTCGGGGATTGAACCAGACTTCGCAACTCATGCGGAACCAAGATTAGGATAATTTGAATCGCATGACTTTGCCTTCCTAAAAAGACCGGAGAACAGCCGCAAAGAGGAAAGTAGGGCATCTTCGCTGAACACTTGTCCGTATCTCGGCATCTCAGGGAATGAATTGACGAAAGTTGGCTGGTTCGGCTGGACACAGACCTTCTCGAACGTCACCAGCTAAATCTGACAAAGGAACCCATCTTACTTCGCAACTACAACTGCTTTACTCCTGCGACGAGGATGCTTGGGCTAGCAAGGCAAAACCACAAATGACTACTGCATCGATGGCAACTGACAATCCGTTTGTCGACCCCATTACCTCCTTCGAAGAGCATGGCAGGGATCACTCTTTTGCTGTTGGCTCCACTTTGCCGGTTGGCAAGAATGCCTCTTTGACTCTGGGCACCGACTCTCTGATCGTTCTAGGTGAGTCAATACTAAATATCCCGACGAGATGATTGCTAAGACCTGGAATAGATGAAGCGTTTGAGAAAAGGGACAGGACGAATTGTTGTGGTTTATGGCCCTCAGGTACATATCCGGTACCTCGGATCCGCTCCGATCCAAGCTGACGAGAACATTGCAGGCACGGCAAACACACGCGCAATCCCCTTCTACAACATCCTCTGGGCCGAACTCCAGGACGACGAACTCACAATCGAATATGCTTCCCCTGCATCGAAAACAATAGTCCGAGCGGCGACTTTGAAGTATCCTTTTGAAAGACAAACTCTGGAAGCCGTCCACAAATGGGTAATCAAGCTGCTAGATCGATCATACGGAGAGTCACAACGGATGAAAAGGATGAAAGTCCTAGTCAATCCTCACAGCGGCAAAGGCAGTGCGGAAAAATGGTATTACCGTGATGTGGAACCTCTGCTGAAGGCAGCGCGATGCACCATCGATATGCAGAAGACGAAGTACAGTGGGGAGGCTGTAGAGATTGCGGAGAAATTAGATATTGAGGCATTTGATGTTGTTGCGGCTTGCTCGGGTGATGGACTTCCCTATGAGGTGTTCAATGGGTTTGGGAAGAGGCCGGATGCGAAGAAGGCGCTGACGAAAATTGCCGTGGTTAACATACCCTGTGGCAGTGGGAATGCGATGAGCTGGAACCTTAATGGCACAGACAGTACCAGTTTGGCTACGTTGACCGTGATCAAGGGCCTGCCAACTCCTCTCGATCTGATATCGATCACGCAGGGAGAGAGCCGGACACTAAGCTTCTTGTCTCAGTCTGTTGGAATTGTGGCAGAATCTGACCTGGCTACGGAACACTTGCGATGGATGGGTGGTCAACGATTTACGTACGGGTTCCTTGTACGACTTTGGGGGAAAGCATTATATCCATGTGATATTGCTGTGAAAGTTGCGATAGATGACAAACCATCTATCAAGGAGCATTACAGGAGGGAACGGAACAACCACGAGCCAGCCAGCGAGCGAAGAGGGTATAAAAATCTTCTAGATGACGATGCATCAGCAAGCAGCGGGAACGACGATGGCCTGCCACCCCTGAGATATGGGACCGTCAACGACAAGCTGCCGGAAGGATGGGAGTTGGTCCCTTACGACAAACTAGGAAACTTCTACTGCGGAAATGTAACTCCTCCCCCCCCACCCCCTTCTTTTTAACCTTACTCATCATACTAAATCTTTCAGATGGCATACATGGCCGCAGATTCAGTATTCTTCCAATCCGCGCTCCCCAACGACGGCTATATGGATCTTGTCTGCATCAACGGCGATATCTCACGCGTATCCGCATTCAAAATGATGCTCGCCGTCGAAAACGGCAAGTTCTTTGACATCCCTGGCGTCTGGTACCGCAAGATCCTCGGCTATCGAATTATCCCTAAAAGTACAGGTGACGGGTATATCAGCATAGATGGAGAACGTATTCCTTTCCAGCCTTTCCAAGCTGAAGTTCATAAGGGGTTGGGCACGGTTCTTTCGAAAACCGGGCATATGTATGAGGCTCCGGGGTTTTGAGTTATTAATTTGCTTTAGTCTGACGGTGCGATGCGTTGATGGGGGTGTTTGCAAAGATTTCGATTTCGGGGGGAGAGATATGAGATGAGAGATCTGAGATGAGATGAGACCTGACTGACTTGCCACAATGATACCCAGAGCTGGATCGCTGACGCGATGCTCTTGAGATGTATTGGAATTATCTTCTGTATATCCACAAAAATAGGATCGTTGCATATTCCGGAACTCCTTGCCCATGATCCCTTACCCAATGATTGCAAAGACTCGTGACTTTTCATACCTCACTTCAATTCTCAATCCCACCCCATCCATCTTCCTCTACCGCTACAGCCTCTGGCTCTGGGTTCTCATTCCCCGCTAACCTTTCATCCTCCAGCGCCTCCTTCGCCTTGATCCTAACTGGTTTCGTCGGACTGCTCTTCGCCAACCTTTTCAATGGCTCCAGCAACATCTCCAACGGCACACTGCTCTCCTCCTCCTCACCCTTCTCCAACGCACCCACCCGCTCCAACTCATCAACATAGATGTCAATAACATGGAAGCGCATCCCATTAGGAATCCTCACATCCTCAACCTCACACGGCACCTCCTCCAGTAGCGCCAAATGTTCCTTCACCAGTCCCTCCTCCCACTCGCCATCCTTCAACACCTTAAATGTCGCACCAAGGTATCGTCTCGTAAGTAAAAGAAATTTCTCCATCCGCAAAACATCGATGTTCGTCCACTCCCTCTGCATCGTCTGCCAGAACGCTCTTAAAAATGGGATTGTGGAGACAGTAGGGAGGACGTAGACGAGATCTGCGAGCGAGTTGGCCAGCGCTTGTTGGGTTAAAGGTCGATCCGACATCCACATGCAGTAGAAGAGACCTTTCCATAACTTGAGAAGTTCGAGGGGTGGGAGGTCGCGCCGGCCGGAGAGGTAGGTTCGAAGGGAGAGGAGGGCTTTGTCGCGGGTTGGTCGGTCTACAGACATTTAATGTTAGCAAAGAACTTGGATTGGTGATTGAGGAAAAGGAGAGGTACCATTGGCAGCAAGCTGCTTGACGAAAGGCGTTTGTTGGATATCTGAAGACATGATTGGTATGAGGCGGGGGTTGCGATAAGATCGGATTAGAGGT
This sequence comes from Gamarada debralockiae, assembly GCA_002803225.1. Classification (NCBI taxonomy): domain Eukaryota; kingdom Fungi; phylum Ascomycota; class Leotiomycetes; order Helotiales; family Hyphodiscaceae; genus Gamarada; species Gamarada debralockiae. The sequence continues at coordinate 48,303 of NXFV01001730.1, forward strand.
TGGAGAAGTTGATCAAGAAATTTTGAAAATGTGGTCTGTGCACGAGGCTGGGATTTGAGGACTTGTAGCCGTGCATTAGCTGGGAAATGCTCCTTCGCGTCAACTCAGTGCGTTGAGGCAAGGATGGCTGTTAACAAGATGTACCAACGGCATTTTGAGTATCATGGAGACGAATATACGGTCAGTGACTTCCTTCTCTCTTCCCTACCTGTCCTCTTCATCCAGCGTCATCCTGTGCACAGTTCCACAACGTTTCGAGCTTTAGATCTAAACATTCCACCCACCCCTATCTACTCCAAACTCTAATTTCCCTAGAACCTCGAAGAAGAGCGCTCAGCCTGCCACTGGTGCCAAATCCGCTCCTTCTCCACACACGCCGAATACCCCATCGCAATCGTAAACGAAGTCGATGAAGCCGTTCTCCCCTCCAATTTCCGCTTCATCGAGCACTCCATTCTCCGTGAGGGCGTTGAAGCCGCCGAAGAAGCCTTTCGCACCGGATGCGAGTGTAAAAATGACAGGGATTGTCAGAGATGGGGATGCCACTGTTTGCAGGATATGGCTGTTGATGGCGACGAAGTGGAAGATGGTGAGGACGTGGACGGGAAGATCTATGTTTATCATGGCACGGGGAAGAGGAAAGAATGTTTGAGAGGAAAGGTCCTGGAGAGTAGACATCCGATCTATGAATGTCATGCCTCTTGTGCTTGTAGTGTGGATTGCAGGAATAGGGTAGTGGAAAGGGGAAGAAAGGTCCCATTGCAGATTTTTAGGACGGATAATGGGCGTGGATGGGGTGTGTGTCCTCCTTTCCAACCCAAACCTCGACGTACTAATAAGAATTACAGGTGTACGCTCTCCAGTCCCCATAAAAAGAGGTCAATACGTCGACAAATACGTCGGTGAAATCCTGCCCTCCTCTTCAGCCGACCAGCGTCGCGCAGATTCCGACGTCGCGCAACGCAAAGACGTGTATCTCTTCGCCCTCGACAAGTTTTCCGATCCTACATCCATGGATCCTCGCCTCTCCGGTCCTCCCTTTGAAGTAGACGGGGAATTCTTCTCAGGCCCAACACGCTTCATTAATCATTCCTGCGAGCCAAACCTCAGGAGTTTTGCGCGGGTAGGCGATCACGCGGATAAGCATATTCATGACTTAGCATTGTTTGCGATCGAGGATATTCCCGCTGGGGTGGAGTTAACGTTTGATTATGTGGATGGTGAGGAGACGGATTTGGTGGAGGATAGTCATGATCCGAGGAAGAAGAAGGATATGACGAGGTGTCTTTGTGGGAGTGAGAATTGTAGGGGGTTCCTTTGGTGATTTAGGATCAGGGATGGTTTGGGAATACCCATGGCGTTTGGAATGGGAATTTGGACGGTGGTTTTGCGAAAAAGCTAAAGTGGGCACATTGAGGGAAGATGTCATAAAAACTATGAATTGTCCTAGGCTTGCTCTAGCTACGATGTGGTTTAGAGCATATGATAAGTATCGTCGTTCCTCCCGGTGCAGTGATGAGAAGGGACTATTCGGGTACTACCCAAAAATCATCTCATTCAGTTACATAACCAGTCTGCACAAGTAGAGTCGAAGAGAGAGATAATCTGGCAGATAAATCAACCTATAGGAGGCATTTTGCACCACTCGCTCGTATTGGGCAATCGGAACTACCGCTAGGTCTTAGTAGATGATAAAGTGTATGCCGTAAGGCTTCCAATAACAAAGTAAAAGACATTTCAAAATTCAGCACTTGCATCAACTCGTGCTAGTAATTATCCCCAAGGCTGAACACAAACGTGACATTGCCTTTATGCGGCTGGACGGGGTCGGATGACCCACTCCTGTTCTGACAGTGACATGATTGGACTGGCTTCAGACGACCCCGTCTCTTTTCGCTGAACGATCGCAATGCTGCCCCCATTTAGGAATAGTGCCGATCGCAGCCTGATACTACAAACGGAGATTCGAGATGTTGCTTCACGCTTACCAAAATCTCGGGATGGAGGTGCGTCGACGGACTCCGGAGGCTGTGTTTTGATGCATTCATTGAGATAGATTACGGAGGTTGATGAGAAGTATATAGAAGGCCACGAGCTTCCCTTTCACTGTTCGCAAGATATACAATCCAATTCGAATTTACTCATTGCTTGATACCCAAATTCCTAATACTAGGCTCCCTTTCCCCATTCATCGATTATCAAAATGACGAACATTCAAAAGCTTCCATATACCACGTCAGTCTTCGGAGTCCCTCCCCCATCATACGATGAGCCCCAACAAACAGCTTCACTCTCACTATCCCCCAGAACGGGGCTCGACTTAAGTCAAATCCCAACTACCAACAGATCATCCTCATTCAAACCAATAGTAATTCCTCGTACGTGCTCCCTACTCCCCTGAGATCCCCACTCCCACTAACATATACCATAGAAACATCTAAATCTTTCCGCGGCGCCTTCTTCTCCCCCTTCTCCCGCGCCTATTCGCCCTCCCTCTCCCAATCCATCCCAGTCCAAGACTTCATGACATTCATCGATGGTCTCAACGAGGCATTCATCGCGGCCCCCGCCTTCCAAGTCGCGTCCTACCTTGGCCAAACAATGTCATACGTCCCATTCCACTCCGTGATGTTCGCCGGCATTGGGTTGCAAGCCGGTGCTGGCATTGCTTCTACTGCGGCGAGTTGGGCTCGAGCAAGAGCGTATGTGAAGACTGCTAATGAGGAGATTTTTGAGCCGAGGGGACTGAAATGCAAGATTCTGAAGACGGGAAAGATGATGGTTGCTGTTGGGCATGGAGAGGAGGTTTTGAGCTTGCCGCCGCTGGAGAACGATTTTGCTTCGGAAGAAGGTGGCGATGTGAGAGACGATCCCCGGATGAGGAGAGTCAGAGCGTTGGGAGATTCAATCGCACCACTTACGTTCAGTGGTTTGCCGGAGCCGGAGACGATGGAAAATTGGTGGAAGAGGATGGGCTCTAAGCAGGCACAGAAGAAGGACGCGCAGATGCATAAGTAAGTATTAACGCTTTTAGAGGTAGAGTTGGATGCTTGCTGATTATCTACAGGAGATTGATGAAACAAAGAGAAGAGGGCTTCAAGAAACTCGGTAAAAAGATGAAGGAAGCCGAAGAAGAGGGTCTCAAACACGATAAAGAGATCTTCAAGATCCAGCGCGAACAAATGAAAGAGCAAGAAAAAGCTGAGCGGAAACTGAGTGGTAAAGGGGGAAGGGATCCTAAAGAGAGGTCGAAGATTGAGAAGGAGTTTGCGAAAGAGATGCGGAAATTGGATAGGGAGATGGAGAAGGCTATCAGAGAGAAGGAACAGAGAGTGGGACAGAAGACTGAAGAAGGACAAAGGGAGGTGAGGAAGGCTGAGAAGAAGGAACAGAGGATTGCGCAGAAGATTTATTGGATTGTTATTAATAGAGCGGAGGTGTTGGACCAGGAGGTTGGGGATGAGGATGTTGAGAGTTTGGAGTCGAGGTAAATGGTGCTGCGTTTGATTTTGTGTTATCTCCGTATATACCCCGTTATAGAATCTAGAATATAATGTAAGATAAAGATCGTTCAATCCATCTCAGTGCCCTCTATTAAAGAGAGGATCTTCTCGTCATACCGTGTAGAATTAATTGATCCCCACTCCTTCTCCCAAAAAAGAGAAGGCCCCTTCTTCCTGTCGACTATACAGCCCTAGAACATCCATGACGGTAGCTTGGAGTACTTATGTCGTACGCACTCTAGGAGTAAGTAGTCACTACCATCTTATAAGCAAGTGACGTACGATGAAGTGTGTGCTCCGCCGAACGCCCACACTTCGTCAGTAAAGCAAATCCTCTATACGTACGAGCGCGGCTATATAAGTCCTTCCTCTGCTCGATTAAGCCTCTCCTTTATTACTTTAGGATTGTCGGAGAAGCCTTTCTTCCGTGAGACGCGACGGCAGTAGCCAATATCACGGATAGCTGTACGGAAAGCTCCTTCTTTGGCGTGAAGCTGTGGGAGATGGCGAGGCATCTTGTAGTAAGCTATATACCGATGAGAAGGCGATTTAAGGAGCTACTTCGTAAGCCTCTCCTTTTCTGGAGTATAGAGCGCGACATTGTGAGGTTTATCAGCCCCTTTTTGCGGTGTAGGGCAGTGATTCTTAGCGTACCAGATCTAGTAGTCTATAACGTCAAGAACTTGCTTGATTTCTGCGTGAGGTATACGGGAAGAGAAGGGCAGTTTGGATCTAGAGCGTCTTATCACGTGAAGTCTCTGCCGCACAGATATAGTGACGCTTGGGCTCTTGAGAGAGCTCTTGAGAGGAGTCGGCTTGAGAGTCTGGGACGAAGAGAGGAGGAGAAGGCTGTGTAAGACACTCTAGGGGAGAGAGAGGAGGAGAGCGAGGCTGCGCAGACGGTGGAGTCTCTGCGTCGTAAAGGTTACTGTAATAAGGCGGTAGCGTAGTAAAGCGTGAGTCTTGAGAATCCATTGAAAATTGAAGATATAAGCAAGTGAAGTGTGTCTAGTAGAAGCTGTGTTTTCTGCCATACTTATGGTATAGTTGCGCAGGCGAGCTGGAAGCTTCTACGTGCTCTGATTGGCTGAAAATGGGGTGAGGTATGAGAGTGTGGGCAGACGGTGGCAAATCGCGCTTTGGACTGGGGGGGGGATAGTATAAGCATACGTTTCTGCGCCCGGATCGTATGCTTATATCGAGGTTCTACTGTAGCACCTAGCCATATATATGAGATTCTCAACACCCCACTCCTACCATGAAGAATATTTCCCCGCAGACTCAGACTGATATGATTCCTATCCGCAACTAAGTGGGCTAGATTGATAAGGAAATGCTTGATCCCATTTTTCCTCTAGAAAGAAGTGGAAGCTTTTGAATTAGATTGGGCAATTGGGGTGGTTGACCTACTGGTCTAGTGTTGGATATTCGGCATCAGAGGAAATTGTGGGACGAGCCTGAGGATGAAAACGACGTGGTGAGAAAGCAAATACGGTTAGGAGTTTGTAGCTTTGTTGCGACTTATGCTCAATCACATCATAGCATTTTTCCTACCGCCTCACTGCTTCTCGGCTTGGATTTTGGCTGTATTGTCGTCTCTCGTGTGCCATTCGGGGTATGAACCTTAGACTGCTTCTTATTTCTGTTGCGAAGAATCAGGGGCTAATATCCTCTAACATCCAGGGGAGAATCGCTCACTCTCCTACGTCTGCCACTGGATTTGTCCCTGATATACTGATGACCTTTGAACCATCGAAGTCAAACATTGCGCCTACACCATAGCCTTTCTGATTGGTAACATATCTCTTCACAGTCTTCGGATCTCCGAAGTCACAGTTGTAATGAGTATGAACCCAAGCCCAGAGTTTTGCCAAGGGACTCGTCTAGCATCTCCTCTGACAAGTCCGTAACGAATGCAGAGCCGACTTCCGAATCCTTTTGCTCTTGATCATTGGCCGCGTCGAGGATGGTGGGACTGTGGTGCGTGAAAATGATAATTTCATGTTGAGGTTCTTCTTCCTCGATCTCCACGACAGTATTACTGAGCCAAGTAAGATTAGACTGATGGGCCGCGTTGTGATCTTCAACAGTCCAGTCGTTGATGGCGTTAAAATCTGTCACAAACATCGCAACTTCTCTCTCCTGCTCTGTTACCACTCTCGAGAACAACGTACATCCCAAAACAGTCAAATTTCTAGAAACATCGCATCTCGTTTGATCCAGAAAGACGCATTTACCCATAGTTGACGTGCTATGCAACGTATTCATCCATTCCTCAAAATCTTTGATATGCGCTTTAGCACCTGCAAACGTGATGTGATAAGGCTCGTGGTTCCATAACAAGAAGAAAAAGACTGAAAACTGTTTTAATTGCTGCTCAAGAAATGTGAAGAGACGCTTTGAGACTGGATTTTTAATGTTTCGTGGCATGATCGGATTATGGGGTCTCCAATTAGAGATCTCACATGACTTGAAATTCTGCGTATGACATGATTCGTTATTGAATTATTGAAAATGGAGAGAGAGATGTTAGAATGGAAAGGGTCGTGAGGACTGAGATGTAGCCTGGATCGCTTTTGCCGCAGGCCTCTCTTTTGAAACAAAGAAAACCCCTCCACTCCTGCCTCTGGCGGACATGGCGAGGAAACCTTGCAATGTCAAGGCCTCTTTTAGATCACTGGAGTAGGTTTCGGTATCGGCTATAGATGTAATCTTGACATAATTACTGGGTGGTTTTTGTGCTTGCCGACATAAATTTGAAATATGCGGAAAAGGGGTATATACCGCTAAACAGGGGTGACAAGGGGTATAAATCCAAAGAAATCCACCCAAGCAGGTCCAACTGATACTCGCTGCTGAACTTATTGGGCTTGCTTCCCACTCTTTCTCCTTGCATTCCACGATTTCAGGCCCTGCTTCCCGCTCTCCTTTGCGTCCCCCAAAGCCTTGCCACTGCGTTCCTTAACTTGATGCTTCTCTGCCTCATCCCTCGCATCATCGATCACATCAGCGCCGATACTCGTCCCATGCAGCCAGTCAAGTATTCCCCATGGTGCAAAGTTACCCTTTCCGTGGCCTTCGCTGTGCAAATCTTGTCGACGTGCAATTCCACTAAGCATAATCCCAGGGATAGTTGTGTAGCCGGACATTGTGAGCGTCTCTTCCAGCGTGACGATAGATAGAAGTACTAAGTAAGTCAGGAGGTGAATCCGAAAGATGATGCTAGGTAGGTAGACGGGTAAGAATCGGAACAGAAGGTATGAGGCTGGATGGTCATAATGGGCCGCGAATGAGTATGGAGCGGTGACGGCGTGGAAATATGAGTTGTGCAGTTTGCTGAGGAAATTTGGGGAATTCGGGTGCAAGATGAAGCGATGGGTGTAGTAGCCAAAGACCTGGAGATTGGTGAGTTTTATCTTTGTGAATGAGAAAGAGTGAAATAACCTCTCGCAGTAGCAACCCTCGAGCAACATCTTTCGCTAGACCCCATGGTATCGGCAACGTCGTGGCAACTTTCAACGCACTTCTAATATTCAAGATCTCAGTGAGTAGTAGCTCAACTCCTGCTTGCACTGCAACACCCAAGCATATGTTGAACAAGCTGAGACCTATCACCGTATACCATTCTGGCCTGCCTCTTCTTCTTGAAACTTGTACTCCACCAGTCCGTGTTGGCAGAGCGGATCCGCCTTGCGATTTAATTACCACTGAAAGGCTGGGAATAATGGTATCGAAAAGCAGGAATAGTAATGAGGGAGCAAGCCAAAAGATGGTCCGTATTCCCAGAGTTCCTATAACTTCGACTTTGATAGGAGGTTGAGAAAGAACTAGAGTGCTCCATGTCTACATACAGTCAGTTTTAGCTGCAGAAAGTGGTTCAATGGAACAAATACCATATAAAAGAATAGAACATTGAGGGACGTGGAGTATGTAGTGAGGCTCGGTGCAAGGAAATAGCCAAGCACTGGAAGAGATAGCAAAGCATCCATGATTGCAGTTTGAAGCTTTCAAGGTTTTAAGAGATATTCAAAATATTGTGAAGACAGAGAACTCCAAGAGAACGAGCTCTTGAGTGTAAGATTAATGGCTGATCCATTTCTGTTGTTGTCGCGAGGCAAGTTTTCGCAGCGCCCAGCAACTTCCAAGCCTATGACGAAAACGCGACTCTCCCAAAATCCTGTTCAGAGCTCAGCTTCGCGGGGAATTTCTACTGTAACGAATCACGATTGGCGAGCACAGCCGTGCAGCGAAACGGATTCTCGCCTTCGGCCCCCTGTCTGTTTTTTTTTTCAGGGGTAAAATACCTTACGAGGCCAGCTCGTAAGCAACTACCGGCAGCATCATGCCATAAAACCCCCCAAGATTACTGGCGATAAACAGAGACGGAGTCTCTGGAGATATATCGGTGCAAATATCCCAATGTTACCTAAAAGTTCAAGGGATAACCTGGACTTTTAACTTTCCGCAGCGCCGTTTCCCCTCCGCAAATACTTGAAAGGGACGGAGTATTAAATGCAGATTGACATTTCCCGCACAGACCGCATCCCAATCATGGCCCAACAGCGAACCAGTCACACAGCAATTTGGCCATCCATCCAGGGGGCCGACGGATCACAGGAGGAGAACTTCCTCTCTCTTCCAAATACTGCAGCTTGCCTAGCAAGTCTTCCTCTCTTCTCACCATCCTTTTCTGCATGTACCCCCATCAAATCGAACGTGCATTGCATCTGCATGAGCCCACCATCTTACCGAATGCAACGAGAAATCCGATTGGAATTGCTTCTTTCGAACCACCGCGTCGGCAACCACTGACGGGCTTGCCGTCCAAAGGGCCTAAAGATAAACGGCGTACCAGAGTTTGGATACTTGAACCGACCTACTATCGACTTCCGACTTATTTTCTCTCTTCTGTGATCTTCTCTCTACCGACCCGAGGCACTTGCCTTTTCAATTGCGCTGCCTCGCATGCGACTTGTCTCACGTTCGGAGGTAGGTGCTGCGGCAATTTCGTGTAGACTCTTTGCCATAGTCGCACAACATCACCCTTTACAGTACCAAGAGTCTAAATGCTGATGGAATCGCGCTCAGTTCCAACCCCAGACACACCGCACCCACTCTGCTTCTCCAATGGCAAAGGCATAAGCAGTCGTCAAACCCACATCGAGTCGAATGCTCAACGCGTCGTACCGAATTCGGCTCCCTGAAACACTGCTTCAGTTCCTGTCGTTTTGAAAGAGTCCATGCATCGCCGAGAACCTCCTAAACCTGCCTAATAATCACAAGACAGTGTCAAGTTTAGGGGATCAGCTCGATCAAGGCGCACAGATTCGGCTGTCGCTCTTCAGCCTAAGCAGCCATGGACGTTAATTCAACCCCTCCGCCGATTCCTACCCGGACACGACAACATGCACGTCGAAAATCACTTCAGGGTCCTTCGACACCCTCCTCAAATCGCGTGCATGTGCAACCCGCCTCGCCGGAAGTCATCTCGTCCCTCATAACATCTCTCTCGATCATATCATCTCCTGCAAACCAGCTCTTCGAAAATCCTCCTCTCGGAAGTCAGTCGACGCCTGCCTCTCCATCTGCAGCACGTACTACATTTGGCAATTTGAATGCGACTAGGGCATCGGGTGGAAGCTTTGGAATAGACTACGGCGCATACGAGCAACCTTCCCTGAGGGACCTTCCCGAACAGGAGTCGCTTGATGAACTTGCCGCAAGCCCTCCCGTTATTCGAACGGCAAAACCACCGTCCGGATTTTCTCCTTTAACTGCGCCAAAACCATCAGGTCGCGATTCTAGTCCTTTAAAGAGCTTCCTCAGGGGTGGCTCGAGGCCATCGTCAAAGGGGTCATTGGGATCAAAAGAACAGGATGATGCAAGCAGCATCGGCAATCTTTCAATCGAACCTGGACCAGCACCGATCCACGAGTTGCGCAGAAAATCCTCCGGCGAAAGCTGGGGAAAGAAACAATCGAGGAATCAAAGAGGCCTGATGTATATGAGTTCGAAGGAGCGGCTCCGGGAGAAGGAGCAGGTGAAGAGGGCTAGTGTTGGAGCAGTGGGGGGGAACTCAAAGGGGCTTGGAATAGATCGACTGCCGTTACCGACTTTCGACTCCGACTCTTTCATGGCAGAGACAGCGATCGGGGAAGAACCTGAAGAATCTTCACCAACCACTGCTACAGCACCCACCAGTCCAATCAAAGGTGGCATAAGTCCTGCTCTCAGTACTGGCAGCCAAGGTGGTATTGGCTCTGGTAGGTTCATACCAGCGAGAGACTCTTCCCTTCGCAAGCCGGCAACCACGACGACGAAACGCTCGTCTCAGAGATCCAGCCGGCAGAGTGGGAAGCAGAAGGCTGTTGAAGATGGGGATGGGGCAATCACAGAACTCGATGAGCTAAAATCGGAGCGGAAACGAGAACGGAGCCGGCGAGATCACCAAGCTGCTCCAGCTGAAGCCACCTCCAAGATGATGGAACCTCTAGACAGCTTGGAAATGCCGCAACCGTCGAAAGCCACCACCTTGGCCAGCAAGCAGGTTGGGGAGAGTGCAAACGTAGAGCAGCATCTCATCGTTGAAGACGCAGAAGATGGAGCTCCTTTCCCAGCTGTTGCACAACGGAAAGCTAGGCCTAGCCCCGACCGAGGCAGCCGTTCAACAAGCCAGAAAAGGAGGTCTGGCAAGTCGACACCTGAGCCAATGGAGGCTTCCCAGCCAAAGCGGACCGGGTCACGGCTCAGGCGTCTATCAGCACCTCTAAGCCCAAAGGCCTCAGAGAAAGATTCGCATCAGAGAAGCAGCTCGATTCCTCTATCAAGAGTCGGCTCGCCTGAGCCTGTCAAACCACCCCAGATCCACGTTGATGACCGTCCCACGAGTGCTGACTCTATTGACGATGCGGTCGAGGCCTACTTGTGCTCTCCTCGGTTATCACAGAAGATTAGACATCCACAAACTGGAAGAACAATCTCGTTCTCCGAAGTTGGTGACTCAGAGGGTTTTGCTGTCTTCTGTTGCGTTGGGATGGGCTTAACCAGATACATCACAGCATTCTACGATGAATTGGCCCTGACCTTGAAGTTACGCCTGATCACACCAGATCGGCCAGGTGTTGGAGATAGTGAGCCGTATAATGATGGAACAGCAACACCCCTCAGTTGGCCTGGTAAGTGAAACGTGAAGTTGGTACTGAGCTTGTCACTAACGTTGTATAGATGATGTTTACGCAATATGTCAGGCATTGAAGATCACCAAATTCTCCATCCTAGCCCACTCAGCAGGCGCAATCTATGCGCTCGCAACTGCCCTTCGTATGCCTCAGCACATTCGCGGCCGTATCCATCTCCTTGCACCGTGGATACCTCCGTCTCAGATGAGCGTCTTTGGTGGCCAAGTTGCATCACCTCCTGCAAACTCTCTACCAACGTCCCAGCGTATCCTTCGCGCCCTACCAACCCCGATTCTCAAGGCTGCAAACTCAAGCTTCATGAGTGCTACAAGCAGCTCCATCACCAGCAGCCTTCCAAAGTCGCCAAGGAGAAGCAAGAGAAAGTCGACTGGACGTGATACTCCTGCTCCGAGCGGAAGAAGCACCGTAACGCCAGGTTTGGACAAGGAGAACCACGGGAGGAATTCCACGATTTATCCCGATCCATCGGAACCTGGAGCATTAGAGAGAGCGGCAAAGGACCCTACAGATCCGAATAACGAAGCTGCCATTCTTGCCGCGGCCGCTAGTACATTGGCAGACAAAGAAAGACAGATGACCTACGACACTAGACTCACGCATGCAATCTGGGACTTGGCTACATCTGGCGCAAATCCAGCTGTAGACCTACTCGTCTGCTTAGAGCGGAGACATACCATTGGATTCCGATATGTTGATATTACACGCGCCGTTGTCATTCATCACGGAAGCAAGGACACCCGAGTCCCTGTTGAGAATGTCCGATGGCTAGGAAAGACGATGCGAAGATGCGAAGTACGAGTATTGGAAGGCGAAGGTCACGGACTCATGGCCTCTGCCGCAGTGATGGGTGGTGTATTGATGGAGATCGCGAGAGAGTGGGAGGATTGGATGAAAGTGACAGGTACTGGGGTCGCTGGAAAGAACGATAGAGAGAGGAGAGCTTTGAGGGAGAGGACTAGTGTTGGTGCTTTCAGATAAAGGGTGTGTTGGAAAGGTTGGAGGTGTTGGAGTTCAGTGTAAACCAAGCAAGCAAGTCTGGTGTTTAGGGATTGCGGGATCGAAGATGGTCTCTTCGTGTAGTTTTATGGGCGGGTGGATTCGGGTTTGATGACCTGTATGATTTGTACACTTATGATAGTAGTAATCTAATTTGTCATTATGCAAAATCGAAGGCGTTCGCGTCAATGTTCGTTTGTTGTTTCAGCCCTATGCGTGTGTTAAAGCATGGCCGTCCACTTCTGCCAACGACGTCCCACAAAACCGGTACGTGATGAAAGTCTTCGAAACTCACTCTCACACACCTATTCGTGCCCAATATGCCCAAACCCGTCTGCTAGCCTTATGAACGAATACAAAAACGTGCTTTCCATGTGAGCCAGCAGCCAACGTTCATGTAACTACCCGGCATCTCTCCCGTAAAAAAATCTTCAATTTTGTTGGGAATTGTGATGGGTCAAATTGATGATGAATAAGATGACGAAGCCTTACGATGTTTCGAAGGAAATGCATTGCGAACCCCCGCAAACAAATTTCCCACCGGTCCTTGATACTTTGATAGAAGGAATGTTTGACGAAACTTAGCCAGGGGGGTCTCAAGGCTTTGGCAGCGGGACAGGGTTTTTTATCGATTGGTGTGGTTCTAACTGCTTTTGAACACTTCGCGCCACAGGAAAGGAGATGGATGCGTGCTTCTTCTCCGCATTTCAAATCCAAGCTTCTCTTTATACATCACTCAGTTGAACTACGACTCGGAACTGAAGATTTGGCTTGGGAAGACTTAACTATTAGAGTTTCGGCACTCGAACTTCACCCACTGAGATTGTTTGGAAGTAGGCGGACAGGTGGAAAGGAGTGAGACGCGGTCACACAGACGTTTCTTTGGTTTTGGCCCTCCACGAGCTGATTGATCTGCTTGCGTGCTTTTGTAGCACAAGCAAACATCTGCGATACCGAGCCAGTAGGCTTAACGGAACTTTCAATAGACACGTCCACGTCAGGGATCCAAGTAGATGCCGAAATACTATCATCGTCAAGCTCGTAAGTTTACCCAACTCATTCCTCAACACCCTTCTCCTCCAAAGGTTGAGAGTACAATGGCTGACAGGTTCGATCTTCGTGAAGCTGTGAATACATCTCCTCTCTTCAGGAGAACAGCCAAAATGCCTTCGATGCGCCGCATCAAAGCCTTCGGCCTCCTAATCTTCCTCATCGTAATCACGATCCTGTTCTGGACTGCTTCCCTTCGCCAGACCCGCGCCCAAGACTCGCGCGCCGTTGGGGATTTCTACGATAAAACAGTCAACGCCCTCAACTCGAAAAACAAAGCAGCAGCAGGGTCGACAGAGGATGAACTGATAGCGAAGAAAATGGCGGAGAGTCTGAAAGAGGCAGCGCAGGTTGCGAAGGGTAACGCGAATGCGAAAGCCCCGAAGCCGGATCCGCCGAGTCAGGTTGTGGGTGTGGGGAATGCGGCCGAGGGAGCGAGGGGTGATGAGAGGAGTGTTGCTGGACGGAAGAAGTTTGGAGGTGGGGAGGAGCAGAAGCCGGTTAAGGAGGAGGAGAAGGAGAGTGAGGAGGATCATGAGATTGAGGTTGAGTTGAATTCTATTTTGAAGAAATCGCCAAGTAAGCTTCCTTTTCCTGTTTTGATGCTCGGGGAGATTTGGAGTAGAGGCTAATTGGGGGTTGGGAACAGTTATCATCTTCTCGAAATCATACTGTCCGCATTCTCAACGTGCAAAGGGCATCCTACTCGAGAAATACATCATCGACCCATTACCCCACGTCGTGGAACTGGATCAACATCCTATAGGGGCTGGAATACAGGCACACCTTGCAAAGCTTACTGGAAGGAGAACAGTACCCAATGTGCTGATAAACGGTCGCAGTATAGGTGGTGGTGACGACGTTGCGGATTTGGATTCGAAGCAGATGTTGATTGAGAAGATCAAGGAGTTGGGAGGGAAGAAGATGCTGGATGCGAGACTAAGGCCGATTGAAGAGGAGAGTCATGGGTTGAGATAGGTGGGATTGAGAGAAGGGTGATAAGAGTGGGACTTGAGCACATGGTTGTTAAGCGGAAGGAGAGGATAATGGTTATTTGTGAGCATTCTTCGGCGTTGGGGATAGGATGGAAAGGAATCCCAAACACTGCGTCGGCGTCTGGTATTTTGTCTGGGAATTTTCAGGTTCTGGTGTAAGAAGCACCAATTGTATCATCAGGGTTGTCAAAGTACTTACTTATTAATGAAGAAGACGTTTATTCAGTCGGTTTCAATGGCAAAGTTCTTGCCCAAGTGGGGACCTGGAGGTGAGACTGGAGAACATAGACAAGGCTAAGATTGAGGGGTTCCAGAAGAGTTTGTCAAATTCGCCCTCATAGGCCTCCCATTATCCTAAAATGTTCACGCTCTTTCGGATTCCTTGAGGATACGACGAGCCCCACCACTCTGAGCTAAAGAAGGGCGGAATCTTTGCAATGCCAAGCCGTCTTCGATATTTCGGGCTTCGTACCAGGCCTTTGGGACCCTTCCAGAGGAGAAGCGGTGCTCTACCTCGTCGTGAAGAGCTTGGTATTTATGTTTTCCAGGTCATTACCTCCCCAAAGATTCGGACCTGGACGCCCAGCCCGAACATACAAGGGGCATTCTTGAATAAATATCAAGCCCTGGCCTCGATTTCCTGATCTTCACCATATCTGATGGACATTTCCTTATCGGCAGCTAAAAGGATGCCTGTGGCTTGCCGCGAGAAGCTTAAATTTTTTGTCCGAGCGAAGAAGATCATTTCCAGGCGCTGAGGCGGAAGACGACGTCAAGACTTCTTTATCGCATTCCCAGGAGAGCACTCAAATCGACAAAGAGGAAAGAGATCGTCCAATTACGGATGATATCATACTATTTTATTTACGTCGTGGTATCAGTTTATCCCAATCCTCCACTACGCCTTCTCACGGGAAGATCTTGGTGGAAGATAATTATACTCAGCGTTATGTTGACATTGCTTTTATTAGATTTCGGCGTGTACAGAGTTGCACCAGCGCGCATTAGAATGAGAGGCATGGCACTTAATTCCTCCATACTCACTTCCCTTTGAGCTCTTTATAATTTCTTAATTTTCCTTGTGATACTTTTCACGAATCATGGCAGACTCTAGCTTAGCTATTTCAACTTCTGCCAAAAATTCTTCGAAAGCTCAAACATCACCCCTCAAGGTCTCCCACCTATCAAACTCCTCAGTGACCCCTCGGAACCATATTGCATACTAGAATCCCCGAAATTCTGCAAGTGACCTTCGAGTCAGGTGTGATCAAACCCGTCACTTGCGTCGTCCAAGTGTCCAAAACCTTGATGGGTGCTAAGCAAGGCTAAGTAGCCTCGTCCCTTCTCCGTTATGGAAGGTACTACCTTGATGGACTTCCATCAACACATAACCTATTCTCTTTCGCAATCTTCACTCTTCTTCAGCAATGCAGAATTTTGAATAATTGCATTTCCGATTCTATCACTTCGAAGCGTATCATTACGAAGACAGACCATATCCAGTATCATACGCAGCCTTGCGGGGTTTCCGATATTCATCGGGATTGAACGAGCGATTGAGATTCGAAATCAACGGCTATCGACCCGTCGTTGTTGTTTCTTGAATGATTCACACGCCTGCTACGAACTTCGATCTCGATCGTTCATCTGATACGGAATCAAGCAGCTTCGAGTATAAATTCTCAAACGAAAGTCCCCCCCTTCATCGCGAGACAACAGAAGATGGCCGACCAATATGCAGCTCCACAAGCTGCAAGCAGTCCTCACCGCAACTACGACTCTTCCCGACGAAGCTCTCATGGAACGAGAAGTTCCCACTTCAGAATCACACCGCAGAAGTCAGACATCCTCCTCGCCAGCAAGGAAGGTATCAGCTTGCCAATAGAGATCTGCTTGAAGATCGTCGAGGACGTAGTGAGCGCGGATCCCAAGGTCGGATCTGGGGCTTTGATGACACTTTCCAAGGTTCGGACCGTCAAATCCAGCAAACATTTGACCAATTCAACTAACTCAAAGATGCAGGGCTTCTATACCTTACTCCATACATACCAACACTCAATCATCAAAACAATCTCAAGCTCCGAAGGCAGACATGACATATATCCGGCAGTCCTCCTTCCATCATGGCCACGCAACGCCAGAATCTTCGCCCGTTCCTACCCCTGGCTCTGCGAAGTCCGCTGCCGTACCCACACAATTGAGTCATTGATCGACCATGAGGTTACGAACATATTGCCGGGCCCTGGAGGCCGAATTGCGATCGATTTACCGATCCTTGATGTACCTGAATCCGAATTGTTCATCCGAATAGAACGATTTAAACGGGAAGCTCTTCACATCCTTTTCGGCATGGCAGATAGCATTGCGGGCGTTTCCAGCACGGATATTCACGCAATTCGAGCCCACCAACGCTTCTATCTCGAATCGCTCACAACCGCTCAGCTCGCCATACTGGGTGTTTTTGTCAGAATTCTAGGCCTAGGCTATTTCCGGCTGACAAAATCCAATCACCCAAATAAGACCAGCGATTCAATCCGTGATCGTTGGATTGTGTTCGAAGACCGGATTCTTGGATACGGCCCATTTTTTGCGTGGGCGACAGTCGTTCAAACTACAGGACCAATTCATGAATGGTCGGATGAGGTGATTGCCCAAGCTTTGGCAGATATGGAGGCTTTTGAGACGGGTAGAGTACAGGGTTATGCTAGCTTACAAAGTGTCCTTTGGAAGCTTTTTTGTACTAGGAAGGAGTGCGATATGTTTGATAGTTGGAATGAGGCTAGGGACGTAGTAGAAACCGAGATGCTGGGGTATGATGCTTGAGGTGAGGTGAACGATTGGCACGAGAGGGGTTGAGATGGCCAGATTGCACGGGTTGAGACAAAGGGAACGCTTAGAATTACAGCATGGATAAGGGCATGGATAGATGGTAGCATAGCGTTCCTTGAATGAGAAATGAATTGTTCAGATACCTCCAATGATTCAAAATTATAATTCTTTCAGGCCTCCAAAAGCCAGCCGTGCATTTAGCCACCTTAACCATCTAGGACACTCAGTGATGAGGAGCAGCACTCGTTGCTAAGAACTCCCAGTACTTCGTTGCCCAAAACTTCCGAAAGCCTCTTGCCAAAATGGATCATAGGGACGAATGTGGAGGTGAACGCAAGTGCAACCACTGAGAGATCAAAGAGCCAGCAAGTAAGTAATTCCCAGCAGGAAATTTCAACCTCAAATGAATTACTTGCAACAGTAATGAAGCAGTTCTGCAAATCCATTCCGTTGATCCACGAATTGATGCCATAGGATACGGCGAAGTGGAGTGTTGCGGATGATGATCACAGAGATCATGGATTCGCCGGTGATTTCTTTCCCTGAGTCAGCCATAGCACCATCAACAAGATGAAGGGAAGAATATACGTACTTTAAAACAATCAACATCGTAACTCAATGTTAACGAGGCACCGCAATCACAGAGAAAGCCAACATTCCAAGTCCGATAATCAAGCCAAACTAGTGAACTCCTTTCGCAACGCCAACACCCCATAGGATTAAGCCAGCTGCATAGAGTATACCAGTGAGCGCTAAGTTCCACAGCCGTTGCTCAGGCTTTCGAACACCGTTGTTGCGATGAGCTAGACGGATTGCGATTTTGTCCGCGGACTAATCAGACTATAGGGCAGCAAGACCGGCACCGATTACTGGTGAGAGGTATGCTGTGCCGACTAGACCGGAGGAGAAATGGTATGGGGCTCCGCTTAGAACTGAACTTGCTGTTGCATTGAGGAAATTATACCAAGATAGACAAGTGCCATAGACACTGATAGAGATCAGTGAGGCCATCTTTGATGCGAAAGGAGAACTTACAAGCCTACCAACGTTACACAAAAGAAGAAGTACATGATGAGAAGCGGTCGATTCATCATGGTGAACAGCTGCTTGATCGAGGGTCGACCATCCATCTTGATAAACATCTGAAATTTCTTCCAATAGCTTCGTGGTGGGGTTAGCACTGTGTTTCTGACCTCTAAAGTCCTAAGGACGACGGCCATCTCGTTCTTCTCGGTGGGCGTAGACACTCCCACTGCCTCTGCAGTTGTCGGCCCGTTGCTATCGTCGCCGGAGGTTACACCTTCCATAGTCCCGCTGAAATACATCGTCTCTTCCATGAAGAAGTATGATAATCGTTGCAACTGCTTGGACAATTGCACCAAAAATACATAACCCAGCGCCAACCGGCAGCTGCGTTGATCCAGAAGCACCTTGTAATCGTTAGAAACGCCACACCATGTGGAGGAATAGCTGACTTACGGAGCCAGAAAGTTCGATCCGAACAGCAAGAAAGCATAGAAGCCCATATATGTTCCTTTATCTTGGGCGAAAAACAATCTGGGACGGTGACCTCAGGTAAGGATTCGATGGGAGAAGCAAATATGCCCAGAATATTTGAATGCGCGTATAAGTCCCCTTTGCTTGTGCTGTATGCAGACTAAAGCACAGGCCAGATGCAGAGGAAAGACGACATGACGTAGACCTCCCTCCTCCCGTATACAGAGCCAATGGCTGCCACAAAAGACATGCCCATCCTAAGAACAAACATCAGACCCGTTCTCAAGTTGAGTTGAGCGACTGTTATGTCGGTATCATCCGCAATAGGTGTAAGAACTACAAGCATTTGCTAAGCATAGCAAACTTAGTTTTCGGGATTGTGTTTAGGTACTTGAGTACTGAACTGCGGTTGAGATTCCGATTCCAAGGTGTAGACATACAGTAGCACATTCCGATCGAGAGCATCTTTCGTTTCCGGCTCCAATTTAAGGGATCCTCGGGATTGGAAGGCGGTTTGGGTATGAGAACAATGTCTTTGTTGCCGTTTAAATGTCGAGTATGCATGTCTCCACTGACATCAACCAGGCGGACAGTGCAAGAGACGACATCTTCAAGATGGGAATCCATTGATTATTATTCCGCTTCTCCTCAGAGACTGCTTGAGCTTGAATTACTCAAAGGTTTGCAGGAACTGAGGACTGAAGTGTCGAGGCTGTTCTTCTCTTCGGATGTCCTAGAACGAGAATGTGGGGTTGACGAAGAAAGACGAAAGGCGGGAAGCGAAGAAGTAGCAGAATGGTCTGCGAGACTGGAAAGGGATATAGAAATCAGAGACATGACATGACTCTCAGTGCCCAAAAATCATGACAAAGTTATCGGTCTGAGAGCCGCTGCCACCCAGATGTGACCTTGGTGTTGGGTTCATATGTGAGCATATAGACAAAGAAACTCAGATAACCGCGCACACTTGGCGGCGAAATAGAGCAGAAACGGGCAAACTCATCTCGTACGTGCTCACCCGAACGCGCGAGAGTGATGTCTCGTGTATAGCAGCACGTGACAGTACACAGACCGTCCTCACCCAAAACGAGCATCATTCACACGCTCTTGCAGACCATCCGACGCCAATTAGGCCCGTACAGTGTGGCACAAAAAAATCAACCTAATCAATTATGATCTGATTTGATTTGAGTTGATTTGATTTTGATTTAAGTTTATATTTACTTGATTTTATTTGAGTAAGAGTCAATAATCTAATCAAATCAAAGGCCACCATACTGTATTCTCTTTCCAGATGCTCGCAATCTCCCTGGCAACTTCCTTGCTCACATCTCTCCATTCTTCCCCCTTTGTCTCCTCTACATGCCGGGGGAATGTCGTGATGTCGAAGCGATGTCCTGCCCATACTCCCCTGTAGATTTTTGACCTGTCGATCATACTGACTGACGGTGATGTTGACCAACAGATACGCGACATGACCACTTCACCGAAGCCCAAAACGTCAATGTTGGGGCCATGGATAAATTCCGGCTTCAGGGCTATCGCTTCTGAACAGACGAACTCTTTTGTCGTTAAGTTTCGAAGAATCCATAATTGATCTTCGGGGTAGTAATTTGAATCTTTGATGACTATCTCCGAACGTGTGAAATGAAATGCAGGGTCCCTGTAGTTGCCACGGTATTTGCAATCGTAGTACGTGCGTAGTGACATCCGGTACAAGTCGATTCTTCCTTCCATCTTTGCGACAAAATCACAGGTGAGGTGATAAAGGGTAAACGGCTCGGAATGTGCCTCTTGATCCTGATAATAGTCGCCTGGTATTAGTGTTGACTTTTGACGCAGCTGATTCTCCTCCTCTATCGAAAACAAACCAGGGGGGAAGTCTCCTGGTTCGATATCTTCTCCAACACAAACGATGTTCTCGCCTGCCCATAGCCCTAGGAACGACACATAATGATCATGAATGTATTCTCGACCGATGCTCCACAAGAATCGACTTGTGAGGCTGAGGCATATGACGTCTTCGATGAATTCGATATAGTTAAAGATCAGCCGATGCACTTCTACAGGCATGTTTGAAAATGTAGTGGAATGGTTGGTGTCGGCCTCGTCATCCAAAGCCCTACTCTTAGTTTTTGCTTGCTTCGGGGGCGGTGGACAATGTACAAGCACTTCGCTATCTGCTTTGCGCTTCGTATGTCGACGGTCGAGGACAATCTCATCCTGGACTAAGTCACTGGCAGCAGCCACTTCGAGGGCACAACAGGCGTTTTGGGATTTCGTTTGCGTAGCTGGGGCAGCCTTAGAATGCTGTGGTCGAACTGGGACGGCGAGGAGGCGTACAAGTTCCTTGGCTGAGCCATCGAAAAGGAACTCTCCAAGTTTACCCCCGCCATATAAGGCCTTCTTCGCTCGAGGGGCCGCAAGATTGAAGTCTTGTCCCATCTCAAATGGTGGATCTTGACTTGTGCTGGGTCAAAAGTGTAGGAAGTCAGCGGTTGTCGCAAGTAGGGAGGGAATGAGATTTTAACGTTAGCTACTCCCTAATTCTAATCTAATTCCTAAAATGGCCCTAATCTTAGGATTTAGCCTAGGCATATCTGTACCAACCAGATACGTAAGAAGTCCCATATAAACTGCTGTCAGCACTATGTGATTGGCTAATCCTCCTCATCGCCATCAATTTCGCGTTGGGTGTTGATTATAAGGGCTGTTTGTAATGATAATAAGGAGTCCATGATTCGAAGATTTTAAGTTAATGCCTAGTTTAAAAGTCACGTTTCAGGAAGTTAAGTCACGTGAATTAGATAATTCTAATCTTATTCCTGATGCTCTAAACCCCCTATAATCCTAATTCGATCTAATTCCTAAAAATCCCAAACTAATTCTCATACCCTAGTCGCAAGGGTTCTGGCGTCATTGTATCACGTGACTTGTTTGGGCATTTGGGAAAGATGGCGTTTTCTTGGGAAGTTGGCATTTATTTGGGAGGTTGCATTTGTTTAGGAAAAGTGACATTTGCTTGGGAAGTTGCGTTTGCTTGGGAGGATGAATTTACTGCTGGGTCAACCCTGGTCTCTCTCATGGTGCACGAGATCCCATTTCGAGTAAGAGAGATGACATGAATTGGCCAGATGGTCATCCCGTCAAATGTATATGACGTAAAGTGGCACGCCCAGCAACTTCGTAGTCAAAGCCCCTGCGATGTTCTCTGCGAGTAGCCTCCTTGAGATGGCGATATTTAATTCATCGAGTTCCTTTTCGCTCTACCCAATGGGAGCATATCGAAATACGACAATCGCCAACGTGGCTAGTGACAAGATCTCCCAATCCCTTAACCGTCTGGGCCCAGCCTCTGCCCTTTCCGCCAAAGCAAGCCCGTGATCAATCAGCACGCCCATAGTCTCCAAGCCCAGGACACGCATTGTGAGCCATAACTTCATCGCTCTTGCTGGTCGGATGAGCTCGATGCCGAAATTCCAGAAATTAGGAGTCTCCTCCGCAGCCACAGCATCACGCACATACTCTGCATCCATGGCGAAACTATCCATGATATGTTTCTTGTTGCGAGAAAGAGCAATCCCACAGCCATATGTCTGAAAGAGCCATTTATGAGCATCCCACGAAATACTGCCCGCTCTCCCCAACCCATCCGCGAGATGGCTGTAGGACTTCGACAGGACAATGCTCGAGTTCGATCATAGGAGCCATCGCAGAGGGAGAAGAGGAATGTGGTGGATTATATTCGAGAAGGGGAGGGCGGATTCGAGAGGTTGTGGAGACGAGGTGTTGCACGTCGAGATTTGAGCGCGAAGAGGAGATGAAAGGACGGGAAGGGGATTTGAACAAAACGTGTGAAGGGGGATTCAATATTTTGAGGAGGGTAGTGCACAAGAGCGAGCGACAATTGCGAGTACGTCTGTTGGACCAGAGCATTTGACGCTGACTTGGTATTGGAAAGGTGTTGGTGTGGAGTGGTGAATAAATGGGTGGGTGCGAGCCTAGCATTGTAGAGCGAGGAGGGTTATCGCGGCAGATTGGGAGAGGGAGCGCCATGACTGTTGAAAGATGAGGGAGCCAGAATTGGTTTTTGGAGCGTCGGTCAGCAGAATTTAGAAAGTTAAAGTAGCTTTGGGAGAACCGCGCTTTCCTGGGGCCGTCTTGAATACGATAGTAGAGTTGCCTGAAACTTCCCAAAGCATAAGGGAGCTTGGGTTCGTTTTTAATCGGCCAAGTGCTCTCTTACACTCGAATGGCGTGCCCAACAGCTATCGTCTTCACACCTTGCAGAGACGGTATATCTCACTCCCCTTTGGAGTATGCCAGTTCGGAGAGCTGTAGTGTTGGGGCCCAAACGATACTGGGTGCCGTACTTCACTACGATGAGATCCTGAGAAAGAAGTACTCAGCATGAGCGAGGTTTTGTAAAAATGAGAGGAAAACTGACCTGCCATCCTATCATTGAAGATGGAAGACGCTTTTTACTTGTAAGCCTTCGACTTGTATCTTCTCAGTTACTAGGTGGAGGCGTTTTGTAGTGCATTCGGAGATACTGTCGACATTCACACAATGTGCTGCTGTAAAACCCAAGATAGTCACTTCATAGAGCCCATTTTTCTCAAAGTGATTGGATTCGTTACGCTCGCCATCCAGTTTTCTATGCTCCGTTTAGACTATCAATAAATCATGGCGACAACCATTCATGCACGGAATTTGGCTCATACCAGTACACCCCAACTCCATCCTTCAATGCATATACCCATTCCCATCCTCAATATCAATCACTATCCTCCCCATTATCCAGCGCCTCGTCCTCCACCTCATGCCGTTCGGGCTCCTCAAGCTGCTCCTCGGTCTCATGTCGTTCCTCCTGCTCATCTCTATCCTCATCCTCATCATCATCTGGCTCTTCCCCACCCTCATCTTCTTCACCCGCCTCCTCCTCCCCTTGCATGTCACGTATATCTCCCTCCCTTACTATTCCAGATTCATCCATCCTAGCCTTCTTAGCAGCCGGTTGTCCATCCCTATCCATCTGACTCTCCCCATCGTTCTCGCCCTCAACATAACTCTCTTCCTCTCCTGGCGGTGGACTGCCGGCTTTACCAGACGCCTTATCTGCTGCGACTTTCTTTCGATATGTATTTCGTTTGTCTGTCTGTAGTTCGACGAACTCTATTCCCATCATTGGTATTAACACTGGACATCCTAGAGGTGGAAGACGGTGTGAACTAACTTGCGAGCTCAGCCTCAAGTCTAGGTTTAAATTCCGGGAACTCGAGATCATCAAGTGCTTGTAATACGTCTTGTGGCGCAATTGTCTTTCTGCTCGCTCTTTGAGTATTTTCGTTTGCGCTGGGTGAAAGGCTCTGTTAGCTCAGCGTCCAATGTGTCCCAAAACGGGAATGTGCTTTTGAAATCCGCGGATTGCACGTACTGTGTTGCGAGATAATTCACGAAGACCGTTGCGCTTTTCGTCATTGCTAACATGGCATTGCCTTGGATCTGTGTGTTTGGAGGGAGAACACCTTTGGCCAGCCTCGTTACTATGCTCTTTGGGAGATTCAGATCCTGCCAATTGAGTTAGAAAAGTCTCTCTCCATCATTCAAAGGCACCCAGGGCTTCACATAGCAGCTATTTGTGCTAATGGGCTCAGAGACCAGGCGCAAATCGCATACCTCGATATTTACTCCTTCTCGAACAGTTGCTTCTTTAGCAGGAGTTCCTTCGTCTCCCGTTGCCGCTTTCGACAGGTCGATGCTCTTTCGTGGTGGCATATTGGGATTTGATGGATGTAATCCTGAATTAGATGTGTCTTCAATGTGGGTTTGGGAGACAGTTTGAAGTTGCGATTGAGGAGGAAGCTTTCGGCAAATTGTACTGCAATCGAAGGCGGTCACGTCGCGTACCCACTGACACGAAAACTTATTGTGAGCGTGTTCATCACGTGCTATGTTTCCTTCATGAAAACCTCGAAAGCACTGATTGTGTTTTACTCATTTTAGTAATTTAATTCTAGAAACATCATAATCTGGGCCTTGTGAGAGCGGATAGAAGTGAGTTGTTGCAGCTCGTGATCCCTCTGCTCTTTAAGCTTTCCATTGGAAGAGGGGTCTCAACGAGATTACCGAATTGATGATATTGAGAAGTGAGAAAGCTGGTTGCTTTCAAATATGCTTGATTGCAGTTGAAGATCTAATCTTCAATTTGAGCTAAAAGCACAAGGATTCGATAGATGTCGGTCACCATTTGTATACGGGTGCCGCGTGTCCCTATGTGTGGACAATTCCCAACCCTTAACGCCAACCCTATGCGCTGAGCGCCAATTGGAGAAAGAATATGCGTCGAGATCTCGTTTCCTCGAGCTCTAGAAAGCTTCTCGATGCCAAGGTCGAGTAAAGATGCTTCTGCCAAAAGTCGGATGGACTCCTGCCCATTACTGCATGAACTATAATCATTCACAGTAAATCAACCCCTAAAATTGCTATGCAATAGCTCTCCCAATATCCTCATCCCTCTCCCACGGTCTTGCTTGCGATTTCGGTCTCGGCGACAGCCCTCCTCCCGTAGAAATACCATCGCATATCGACGTCCCAGGTGAGCTACTCGTACGATCCGTCCGGCTCAATTCCTTCCCAACCGCATGATCATCCAGATCAAACCACATCGGCATCTTATCATTCGTTCCTCTCGAATCAGACTTTGGTCCTATTCCCCCATTATAGCTCCATACACTCTTTGCGCTCATACTGCTCCTTCTGCTCTTCGATCTACTATGCCTAGGAGGTGCTTTTGAAAGTCGTGAACTTTGCCGTTTCAAGGGTGGGATGAAAGGGTCTGCTCCGGGCACGGATTCATCAGTGAGGCCTGCTCGGGAGTTTGGAGCTTTGGCTAGAAATTGGGGTGTATCAGGTATTGTTGTAGACGGAGACAGAGCTGAACGAAGAGATGTTGGTGAGGCTGTCCACGTCCATCCTGGCGAATGTGTAAGTTGGATGGAGTGGACTTTCCGATTCAGCATTGCTGGATCTGGCGGTGGTTGATGCTTTTGCTCAATGACAGTGCCTCGCCATGATTCTATCTCATCGTCATTGAGGGGGGTTGCAGAGCGGTGGCCGAATGGGGTTCGACCTTGGCCAAAGCGGTATGCGAGGAAGAGGGCGGCTGTAATCAACAGTAGCCCAACAAATCCTAGGACCGATGAAAGAACGATAATTAAAGTTCGGTGTGCATCTGAACTATGAGACGAGGCCAAAGAAGCTGAAGAGGTTGGGTTCATAGACGAATCGATGCCATTATAGCTCGCAGCAACCGCAACAGATGTAGAGGCGGCTGTTGAATGGGAACGTATGCTCGAGGGAGATATCATAAAGGAGGAGACTTCGATTGTGTTTATAGTAGTCGAAAAGGGCGCAGAAGTAGAAGAGAAAGCTGAGGAGGTCGAGGATGCGGAGGTGGAGGTGGAGGTCGAAGAAGCTGAAGAAGATGTCAAACTAGTAGATGCAGTCGCTGGCTCTGGAGGCGCTGGTGGATCCGAGCCCTTCTTTTTAGGTCCTTTGACCGGCGTCCCTACTGCCAGTGCTGTTGAAGTCTTGGTAGCAGGCCCAGCAAGTTGTGCCCCAACAAGAAGCGGCATGCCAAGCACGCATGCGAGCAAAACTGACTGACTGCCCTTCATGTTGAAAGTCGGTACTCGTTTAATGAGAGGACTGAGAATGAAGCCGTACTGCACGGGTCAAAACATCGCTGGTGGACGGATCACTTCCCAGAAGCAAATTGAAGTCAAAAGTATAAAAGATTGATAAGAAGTAGATAGGATGACTGCAACAACAAGAGAAGACTGGGACTAAGTGATCCTCAGGCCAGTTCGGTACACCTCAAAGACGGCGTCGGAGGGCGGAGAAACCAAGATACTTCAAGATGCAGGCAGAGCACGTAATATAAGGATGTGAACGGCATTTGGCCCATCCCGTGCTGCAGCCATGGGCAGGGATAAGCAGATAGGAAGAATGATACTACGGTTTCTGTGTGGTCTGTGAGTCTGGAAGTCGGGTTGTACAGATGGGGGAGAAACAACAGACATGGTGGTCTGCTGGTGGGTTGTAAAATGAGCGGTGTCAGGGCAAAAGATGACCCTTGGAGAGAAGCTCGTACCCTTGCTGAATTGATCGACTGGCTACCAGACGTCAAGCGATGTGCCCTTGTAGAGCTTCTCGGAGACTATTTCAATCAGCAAATCGCAGAGTGCCATGAGAGCGTAATCCATTTTGACGCCATTGCCGAAACGTGCTTGTGCAAGGGCAAGAGCTTAGGGCGAAGGCTTGAGCGTTGAAGGTTGCAGATGCCCCTTGCCGATGCCAAATTTTGCCGAGCGCTCTCTATCCATTAACGAACGCCTCTGTCACAAAATAACCACGCGCGCAGAGAGGGGAGACGTCAGGTGAATGTCTTACAGTAAATATGATATATCAGCGGCAGGAACTGGAAAAGAAGCAATAACAGGATAGTTACTTTCCTCAATGATCACAGAAAAAGGAATGTAGAGAATCGTGGAGTCGACTCGGGGCAGGCGTTGAGCGGTGAAGCAAGTTGTTTGACACTAGAGAAATGGCTTCTTCAGCCACAACTACTCACAAGGCCACAGCAGACGGCCTCTAAAAACAAGGTTGGTTAGGTTTCGATCTGAATAACCATCAGTCGAGACGAAGTGACAGGTTCGATTTGCTCAATTCTTGTCAGGGATTCCGCTGTATTAAATTGAGTGGGGTGTGCCGAGGTGGGGATTCCTGAGCGGATCAATTGCCCCCTTATGAAACTAAGCGACGTCTCGATGTGAGAAGGGTAGCCTCAACCATTGGCTCAAGGTGAGGACACAGGGGTTGATCGACGACAAAGGTGAACGACACATACTTCAAGAACCTCTTTAGAGCCTCGGTAGGCGTGGATGAATGAATAAGGAAAGAGACTCTGCAGACGATACGAGATGCAAGCCTCAAGCCTCACACACGATCTTGACGTGGTACCTGAAAAGATCGAGAAGTTTTTGCTTCTTTTGCCACTCGTCCACCCCCGCTCTTCAACCTGTGGATGTTTGGCGATGCGAGAGCGAGCCACACCTCCCCCCTGAATGATCCCGCTGCATCGCGGATCCTACAAAAACCTTCCGCTTACTTTTGATATCTGAACTTCTGATATGATCTACAACACATCCGTTTATTCAATACAAACATCAAACACTCCGAGCAGCCTCTTGGGGAACACAATTGCAGGACTAGAATCCGTCATATCACCGACGAAAGCTTCACCACTCACACATAGCCCTCGTGGGCTAGAGACATCTTGCTTTTTTAGGTGGAACTTTCTCCGCAATCATACATGACTTCCACAGTACTATGGCACCACTTGTGACAAGTGCAATCGTCACCATTCCAAGGCCGGGAACAGCCTAATCCGAAGTTATTCTGCAACGCTGAGCCTGAAAAGAGGGCGGGCGTCCGAATTCAATATTTTATGTCCCCTCTTCATGCTGCTCACGGGACGAAACATCCCGTCTTCTCACAACTCATCTGAATCATTCGCCTCAAGCATAACCCCGCCAACTCAAACGGGGCCTATTCATATTAACCTCCTACCAGATCCAGCAATCAAGGTCCAAATTCCCCTCTCAGCATGTCCCCTTTCTGCAGTCCAATTAATTTTTTATCCCGCTCCCAAACCAACCTTAAACACATCTCCAACTCTCTGCCCGAGGATTTTCCGATGTCCGGTTCAATCGGTTTCTTTCAATATTATTTTAGCCAAGCGGTCAACCTCACGATGACGTCTCATCACACGATCTGGGCAAAATCAAGATCAAGCTTGGAAAAAGCCTCGTCATCCTCAACTCTTCTCTCAATCCTAGAATTTGGAATACTTTCTTTTAGGTGCTTCTCGCCACTACCGGACATAATAACGGAGTGACTGGATACCGAGCAGGAAACATGGCCCGAACCGTGAGGTGGGGCCTCCAATCACTCCCCTCCTCCGTTCTCACTCGAAACGACGAAACAGCCCAATTCCGTGCTGACATCAGATATCTCAACCTCCTTACTTCCCCTAAAACAAAACAGTACAGCGCACAATCAGCTGAACAACCATTATCAAAACTAGGCCTCGCTATCGCGGCTCGTAAAGTCGTTCCAGCACAAGCTGTACACATGGCAGACCATCTGCCCTAGACCAAAATCCTCCATCCAGTGACAGGCCTAGAGAGCCAAGTAAATGACTCCTGAGGAACCCCCCTTTCTCATCCTAATTATCCAATCATAGTCCAAAATCCAACTCTTCTCACCAATCTTAAAATGCACCTTGCATATCCCAAGGCCCAAGGTCTTGCAAGACCGGATTGCTGCAGCGCACGTTTGTTCATGCTGTAGATTGATTCACAAGCACACCACATGAAAAACGTGCTCTGCAGACGATCCAGATACCCACTATTTTGGGGGATTGAAGGAGGGTATGACTCGCAGCTGCAAGGATATGCATGGTGAAAAATGTGATTGCAAGCGCGGATTGTACATGTCTAGTGTGAGGGTACCTGAGCGCGGCTATCGCGAATTCTTTCGTGTAAAAGTACTTATTATTACCGCAGACTTTGAGGTCAATGTTCTATATTTAGCCAACGATTGGGATATGAGATGGATGGGGAAATATCCCGTAGACTTGATACTGTTGGAGTTGGAGAGTTGAGTTGGCTTGTGTTTGTATGCAAGATGTTTGGGAAAGATGTGTACGAAAGTAGTGTTCATAAATGATGAATAAGCGATACTACCCCCTAACCAAAGTCCCTACTAACTAAAATTTCTACCTCATAGACCCTCTCTTTCGTCTATCAACCTCTTCTATCTTTTCTGGTATCGAATCTAAATTTGGTGGGATATAATGGGGTAGATAGGGTAGCCATTCGCTTATTCATCATTTATGAAAAACTACTTTCGTACAAGTTGAGGTGGAGATGGATCGGCTGATCGTCTGTCTGTGCTTTGGGTTCTATGGCTTGTGCTCAGCGGAAGTGCATCATGTTTGCAGAGTTCCTGAACCTTGGGATAATGCTTCAATATGTTAAACAATTAGATGGACTGGTTCTTGGGATTATGCCTCGAGAGAATCGTTGTGTTTTCATCATTTACATTAATGTTGATCCACAGCACATATATTCCACTATTTCTGAGCTATCCCTTCATATGTACACAGGAACACCTCTCAATCATTCATCAAGAATGACCTAATTGAAGTTGACGGGTACAGGCATATCAGTATGCCCCGAACGATCCATAAACTCCCAAACTCATCGCTGCCGCAAATGCTTCAAAACGCTCCGTATGCTGCGCTCCATGTTACCAAAGAACGCCACGATTCATCCCCGACGCTCAAGCAAACCTCACAAAAGCACTGAAAACAAAAATCGAGAAAACTTGAAATTTTTCCTGCACCGCTTCATGAAATACTTCCCCTCGTGCTACCATGACTTGACGACCCGCTGTCACTGGGCGTTCCAGGTTCGATGGACACTTGGGACTTGATGGCCATGATCCACTCATGCTGCAGCAGTTCCGCAGCTGAAGCACGTTTCTTCGGATCCCGGATGAAGCATTTCTTGAGGAAGTCGATACCCTGAGGACTAAGCTGATCGGAAGAGGGTAGCTGAGGTGGATTCCCTTGGGCGATATTGTACATGATGGCCCATTCGTTGTCCAGGGATGCCCAGGGTCGGCGACCTGTTGCCATTTCGAGGATGACACAGCCAAGAGACCATACGTCTACTGCCCCTGCACGGCCTGGATTCTCGCCTTTGATGACTTCGGGAGACATGTACATTGGTGTTCCGGTCATGGTTTTGTTGGCCTTGTTCATTCCGCCGGATTGAGCTGCGACGAGAGTCTTGCCTTGTCGTGCTATGACCTTTGCTGCGCCGAAGTCGACATATTTTATGACACCGTTGTGGTTGAGGAGGACGTCTAAGATTTGGTCAGTTATCTGGATCAGATTGAGATGGCTTGTCGACTTACTTTCTGGCTTGATATCGCGGTGCACAATGCCACTTTCATGCAGGTACGCAAGACCTTCCAGCAGCTGCAACGCGTATACCATGATGACTTGTTCGTCCTCGATGCGGCCATGCTCCAAGAGCCCGGCCAGCGAACCACCAGAGCAGAATTCCATGAAGATGTAAACTTTATCCCTATGGACTTCGATGCCATGGTATGACACAACATTAGGATGATCAAGGACTTCGAGAACGTTCATTTCATCCTTAATCTGGCCAGCAATGGTTGGAATGAGCGAAGGATCCTGCAAGCGAATCTCCTTGACAGCCATCAAATGGCCAGAATCCAGATTGATTGCGGCATACACCGAGCCAAAGGTTCCACCACCGACGAACTGTCCTTGTTGCCAACGCATATTGACATTGGATGCGGAAGAAGAGAGATAGGTGAGTGATCGATCAGCTTCGCTTGACTCCTCGAGGACTCTTCCAAGAGCCTGTCTTTCCGCTTCCTTTTCTTTCCGGATACCATCGAGTTCTGCAAGTTGCCCGAGCGTTCTTTCACGAACGTATCTTGCACCTTCTTCATCATCCATTACAACCCTGCCATCTCCTTTCTTGTATCCTGCAGCCGTGTCGCTGCGTTGCTTCTCCGCTTGAGCGGCAAGAGTCGATCTTGCACCCATGATGTCGAAATGCGAGATCAAAAGCGACATGCAGCCGGCAACTTTAGCACGAAGTCTAGCATACTCGTCCTCCCCGAGAGCCAAGATGTGCTGCCCTTGGGTCATGACCATCGCAAATTCCAGTGCAAGGACTGCCCATCTAAAAGTCCTTCGATCTGTAGCGATGCAGTCATCGCACACAAAACTGACCCAGTCTAGCGCAAGTTTCGTGAGCTTGATGTTGTTCATCTGCTTTCGGTTTCGATCCATGTAGAGCAAGGATCTCTGACCAAATTCAGTTGCAAAGATGAAGCATGTCTGAATTAATTCCTGGCATTCAAGGCCATCGGTCTGCTTCCGTACGATTTCAACGCTGTCCATTATCAGGTTCGACAATTTGTAGACGACTTTCTTGATTTCGGTCAGTTTAGCGTTGACCTTCTTGAGATTCGATCGCTGCTCAACGACCATGTCCAAATGGAGATCAATAGAATCCAGGAATGCTATCCGGGCATTTGAAAGTCTGGTTTGCGAACCATCTGCGACCAATCGAAGGTGGCCAGTCTTAACATCAGTTGACGGCTCTCTGATATTTGCTTCAACTGTCCGTCCGTCCCAAGGTATTTGATTCTCCGGGCGCAAGATTAAGATGTAGGGGTTCGTTGGATCTTCCGGGACGTCGTCTGAATTGTAACATGTTCCAAGGATCGACTGTATGTCTTGTGGCCGGTTATACAAGGCGGGTGAGGCTATCAGAAAGATGCCGTCGTGCTCAATGCTTGCAGTGTAAACCATGAAATGACCGGTTTCTATAAGCCTTGAATAAAGTTGGTGCAGATCATCCTTTCGCATGGCAATGCTGAAGTCTGTAGCATTCTCGAATCGGTCACTCAAGACCCTCGAAAAACGTTGTAACATACGCTGTCGAACTCGGACCGAATCAAGACTCTGCTTGTAACGCTTGGTCATTTCCGCAGCAGTTTCTTTGGGCTTTCTCTGCATTTCTCGTTCAAATGTCTGACTCAACCGGTAAAATGCTTTGTGGGTGAGCGAACTGAACTGCTCTGCAACCTGGACATCTCCGCCCTGCAAATTACGTCCAATTTCGTTGGAAAAGTCCCATTCCTGTTCTAAAACCTCGGCTTCCTTGAACGTGTTCTTGTTTCCGCCAAGTTTCCAGTTGAGCATCTTGAAATAGAATTTCAGTGCATCTAGTACCACCTGGTCAAAAGACTCGTCAATACATGGAGGCAAGTCCCATCCAGCTTCCGGCTGAGAAATCGTCAAGTATTCTTGCTTGATTTGAATAGCAAGCTTCAGCAGGATTTGAAATTGTGAGATCATCTGCTCCATCATCATGACGTTCTGCTGAGCGGAATCCTTCATCTTCCGGGCATATTGTAGTCGGAACTTAATGATTTCCTCAATCAAGCGCGAAGGAAAGTTGATCAAGGTGAGCAGCTCCTCGATGTATGGAGGAAGATGACGCTTCGCGAATGCCTCCGAATTCTCGATGAGAGTGTTTTTGGCTTTCATGATGACCTCGGAAACACCCAGAAGTATACTCTTGTCACCTTGTAATGACCTGAGACCATCTTCCTTCAATAGCCGGTCGATGAATGAAGACTCGTCTGAGAGCCCGTTTCCAGACGGTGAGCGTTCTTTCGCCTTGTTGAAATCCAACTCGGCGTTCCCAACCCAGTTTTGTAAAATTCCCAGCTCGGTATTAATAAGCTCAGTCGTGTTGTGCCAAGATATAACCGCATCACAGGTTGTGTGATATTGTGGAGAAGCTGCTCGTTTGTTCGCAACCTCCAAAGCCATACGGGATGGATACAAGCCCTCGCACTTTTCAATCTTCTTCACAATGTCCCTCACTTGCTCAATTGGAGGTTTCCCGGCTTCACTCTCCCCCTGAACCTGAAATCTGATAATCTCATCCAGCATGATGTCAATGGTGGCACGGGTATCCTCAATCATCCTCTTTTGCGCAGCCAGACTCCTCCCCGTAACCTTGGAGCGTAGTTCCAGCCAGATCTCAGTATAGAGATTTTCTCCTTGCTTGTCCGAAGCTCCAATTAGACGCTTTTTCTCTTGCCTCACGACATCGCCGGTCAATACAGACGCTAGCATACCGTGCCATTCTAGCCGTTCTCGATTTACAGGATCCACCAAGTCCTCCGCTGTTGGTTGGAGATTGTCATTGCCGTAGAACATGAGGGTTTCTTGATCGTAAGGGTCATTATCGAAGTGAACTTCAGAAGGCGATTCGTCCTCAGTATCAGAGCCTGTTCCATATCCAATGCTCGGTGTGTATGGTTCAAAATACTCAATAGGTTGATCTTGCCGTAACCGCTGTACATATGCCTTCTCCTGTGCTCGATATGAGGCACTTGGATCTTGTCTGAATCGCGAAGTAGACCCCGATCGATTTCGCTCTGCTATTGAAATATAGGGTGGTTGTGGAGGCCGTCTAGCTGGAGCATAGGTACTGGATGGTGTCCGAGCTGGAGCGGTCGGTCTCTGAGGTCTGCTCGGCGCGCCATTGAGAAGTGGTGGGTTGAGAGAGAATGAGGTCTCTGCGCGACCATAGACCCCGTTTGCATCCGCACTGCCCCTATGACCACGCATACTTGAGTTCATACTGTTCAACTGCGGTCGAGATTCCAGGGAGGAGAATGAGCCGGTGTGTGGTGTGAGCCTGGCATCAACACCAAGATGGTCGATATCCTGGGAGTCCCCAGAGGAGCCGGAGCCGGAGCCTCCTGAATCGCTCGTCTGAACATGAGGACGCTCCATGACCCTTGGTGTCTTGAGGGTATCCAGGATATCGTCCTCTTCGGCCTGCGTGAAGCGTACTGCGCGAGGTGATATCTCGATGCTCATGTCGAGCAGTTGAGGTGCCGAAGTAATTTACTAACCGTCTTGGCGCGCCGGCATCGTATGAACCAGGGTGGGACAAGAAAAGTGTGCACTTCCTCTGCGATCGGAGATGAAGCCTCAAAGAATGTGCAGAAGCAATCTGGCAATACCTCAGATGTCGATGGAGGATTTGAGGAAGAATCGGGGAGAAAGGAGAGCTGAAGGGTTGTGTATTTCGTTTTTTGATGTATCGAAAATGGGCGCTCTAATCTCGATCTCTTCGTCCAAAAGGTGACTTTGATTATTACACTAGTCCGCTGGTCGGACCTGTGCTCCGGGCGCCGAAACTTATCAGACAATGAAGAACTCAAGAATTTCGAGCGAGTACTTGTTTTCGGTCAAAAGATTACAAAACATATATGGTCCAGATTTGAGAATTCTCTTCTAGACAGGTTGGCTTCTTAACAAAATGTTTCGGGCAGCTTTTGCACCATGATTCCCCGCGTCCAGCTTGCTCCCTCAAATTCCATTATGTGTAGAAGAATTGCCACCTGTGGCGGATATCGACATCAAGTAGCATGTGAAGAACTATGGCTGTTTCCAGTCAATCCCTGAGAAGGCTGTAAGTAAGGTTTAGTGGGAGCAGGGGGAGTACGATTACGGATGCTGAGTTCCCTGACGGGGAATAACAATTTCCTGACAAATCACACAGTGTTGAACTTTTCATTATATCTTGCTACCTAAGGGCATCTACTACTGGAGGTTTGGTGGTGTTGAGTACTACCCCGGTTCTTGAAAGAATTGTTGTAGCCATGTAAGAGTTATGATGGCCGCTTCCATACGTCCAAGTCTGAGAGAGCAGTTACCTTACAGATCCTTTGTAACTCCATAAATCCTGTAGTAGAAATATATGCACCTCTACCTATCTTTCTCGGGAAAATAATTAGTAGATTTTAAATCGCCAGATCGATCTTGATAACTGCGACGAGGTTGATCTGCACTGCTAAAAATTTAGTCGGCTGCGGTTTCCGCAGTTTTGTTCAGCCTTGTTTCGTCGCGTCAAGCAGATGGAGTCCAAACACGCGAAGTTCGACTTCATTCCCTCTCGCTAATATCACATTTGCAGCTATTACGACAGTCAATCGACATGAACTTGAGGCCCTATGATTCACTTATCAATAACTCAATGCTATGTTAAGTCAAGACGAGAACCCAGCTTCTAACGCGTCCGCCCAAACGCGTCAAACCGGTGGTATCTTGACGCCGCTATCAGATAATTCTCTTAATTTGAGCGATGGAGGGCTGCATGGCGGGAAGAAACGAAAGCGAGACGGCAACACAATGGAAGATCTTCTCAAAGACTCTTTCGTTGTCAGGGTCAGTAATGCAACTTCTTCCTTCAAGAACAATCATGCTGATTCGTACACAGCCCTACCCATCCACCGTTCATGTGAAGTCTCGAACTCTTTACCCACTTGTCCTACTACCCCGCTCCCACCTACCATTATCCTCACTCGATGTTCTCTCTTCAACAAGTCCTCTTCCTCAATCGCGACTTTTCGAGACTCATGTCAAAATACTTGAACTGGAAGGGCGAATGGGAAGTCAACCAATGGTGCTGATAGCACGACTGGATGATGGTCGAACACTGTATGCGGTGGAGCGTGAGGATCGCGGACTCTATGTTCTCTGCCAACTTGGATCATGGGTCAACCTACAACAGCTGAGAGCTGCGGCTGTTGCTTCAAAGGCAGAGCTGCCTAAGACGACAGAGAGGACGATCCAAGACAATGTGCCCGTGCCTCTTATCACCCCAGGAGTCAGCAAATACAGCAAGAAGAAGAGGCTTGCGATTGAAGCTATACAATCCATGGTTAAGCGTCCGTCCACAGGCCTTTTGACAGAATCACCCACCTCAATAGAACCCGAGCCACTCGCGCCTTCTCAAAATCAGGAACAACCTTCGAACGACCCTGTCATCAACGATGTTTCTGCACAACTTACAGCTGCCGAAATATTTGAGAATGTTCGGAACCAATATTTCGAAGCATTATATTCCAAGGCATGGCTCACGACGTCTCTTTTCTCTTATATAACTAACAATTCTAGGCTTCACTGGCATATTTTGCCAAAGGACCTTTGTCAAGAGCCCGTGCAGCATTCCATCTTGATTATGACTCCACTCTAGATATGAACGAGCACATCGCGTTCCTGGAGAGCCTGATAATGACTACGAAGCTAATTGACAAGAAGTACAGTGATGGGGTACCTTCTTGTGTCTCTTTGATCGATGTTCAAGACCACAGTGCGGACGATGCAAATCAAGGCGCGGAGAAGACCAAAAAGCGGAGGAGCAGTAAAAAGATGAAGCCCGGCAAGGATGGTCTCTATCCTATGGAAGAGAATCTAATCAGGAAGTATTGGGCAAGTCTTGACGACGAGGCAGAGTCTGGAGCGCCCGGTGCATCGAGGGAAGAGAGAACCAAGACCCGCATCGCTCAACTGCGTGTCCGAGAAACCCAGCTTCAAATGATCGTTATCCTAGAAGTCCTCGCCCTTCAACCTTTGGCATCGACCTCCGAGGACATTGGAGCGGATCTTCCTTTCGCTCCACCAAGTGGTGACCCTGCAGATGGGAGGGAGAAGGCCGTCAAGTCCAAAAAGCCTGGTCATCTAACCATGCTCATTGACGTCCACATTGATCGGCTGTGCATCTGGCAAGACATTGCAATCGAGGTTACGAACAACGCTCTTGGGGATGTTCAAAATGCGACTGTCGGTTGCCCCTCAAACATGTGTAAGCATACGGACAACATTCTTCGAGACTTCTGCGTTGAAGTCATTGGGCCTTTGTAAGTGGACTCCAAGTATGCCTTACATGATTTGCTCTAACAGAACGCAGCTTCTCCGCTCGTCTTCCAGATCGATGTGCCACTATCAACAGCAAGCTAGGAGGCCCCGTTGTCGTTTCTCCGCCGAAACCAAAGCTCTCAAAATCCGCCAGCTTCTCCGGCGCTACTTCTCGACCCGGTGCTGCGACCAAACGTCCAGTTCCAGCCAAACCAAGACAAAGCCTTAAACGAGTTTTGACTGATGAACGAGAACGGGAACGACGGACTGTATCTCATAGCCGAGGGAGATCAATGTCATTGATGAGATCTGCAACTGCACCGCTCGTGCCCGGGCTAAAAAGAGAAGCCAGCGAAGCGCCCTCTCTTTCCAGCATTCCGACCGCGGACTCGCAGTCATTAAAAGCGAATCGTCCAGGAGTCCTTAACTCAAAGCGATTCTCTCAGCGAGAAGTGGACCTAAGTAGCCTTGCTCCTGAGGTCAATTTGAAGGCGAAGAAGCAAGCAAATATTGAGGCAGAGCTCAAAGAGGCCATTTCTGCCCTCAAGAAGCCAAATCGCCAGCTGGCTGGTAGAGATATTGTTGAGACTGCCGAGAAACGGGCGGCCTCAGCTTCGCATTCTCGAAGTAAGTTGGAAATAGACTAGAGAATTGTTCAAGCTGACCATTGCCCCAGAATCGAAGCAACCTCTGAGAAACCCATTATTCGGGGGAGTTCAAATATCAGCTACGCCGAGAATGAATCGCCAGAAAGACATGTTCTCGCAAGCTCAACCGCCGACTTTGTCGGATATGGTCGAGGAAGTTGAATTTGCTGCTCTTCCTTCTTCGAGTCTGCCTAGGATTCCTCAGTCAGTCGCAAGGCCATCATGGGAAGGACCGACGAGGAATCCGCTACTTTCAGCTGTCCACGCGACGCCTCCTCGAAAGTCAATACCTCAGTCACAGCCAGCGAATCAGCTTTTGAGTGTGCCAGCTGTCGACTATGGCGGATATTTGCCCTCTTCACCGCTACAACCACGACGTTCGAGCGGACAACTATTTGCTGCAGTACCCGATTCAACTGTGAAGACAAGCTCTCGCTCGACCATGACTCGTGGAATTCAAGAGACACCGGTTAAGAAGAGGGCAGAATCTACGCAACTGCATGGTCATCCAGCACCCACATCCGGGAGCGATAAGGAAAACGGACGAGGAGAAAAGACGGCTACAAATGTTGGAATGAAAGGAACGATTGGATCAAGCCAAGAGGAGTCTATTTATAAATCATTGGGATGGGACGATGCTGACGACCTTGATGAATTGTCATGATTTGCTTTGCATGGAGTACTGGTTGGTATTTGGTGAATAAGTCAGCAGGGAGTTGGCGTGTTTGAGCATAGCGACGGTGCATGAAGGCTGTTGTTATTGCATGGGCATTTGCATACATAGTAGAAAGAGCTCAATACAGAACCTTGTTTCAAGACTTACTTGGGCGGGTGAGAACTCTGATGTCTTCTGAAATGCTGAAAAGGGGGTGTCCCGTGACTTCCGAGCACGTGTCATAGGCGCTAGTAGGGGGGCTTTCTCGCGTCACCCATTACGGAGAAAGTTCACGAGATAACCTCTCAAAGCAACAAGACATACCGCGTCTGCGCAGCAAGAAA
Organism: Gamarada debralockiae; assembly: GCA_002803225.1. NCBI lineage: Eukaryota > Fungi > Ascomycota > Leotiomycetes > Helotiales > Hyphodiscaceae > Gamarada > Gamarada debralockiae. The sequence goes on from NXFV01001730.1 coordinate 86,421, forward strand.
CACATCCGCGCCCTAATCCAACTCTCTTACATCAACAAACCTTCAAAACAAGCAGCGACGGTCTCCGTCTCCAAGCATTCATCTGCTCACCGAGCACAACGCATCACATTTACATACTGCAGATATGGATATAATACAAGGTGCGCAATCTTTTCTGTGATCAGGTATGGCAGAAGCTGATAAGTAACAGGATATGCGCTCGACGCCTACGACCTCTACAACAGCGCCGACCCCTATATACGGCCCATCCGATCCGCAATCTACCAACTTCAAGCACGCGCCTACCCCATCATCCTGCCCTACCTCAACGAGGCCGCTATCCTTGCGCAAGACTCTCCCGGTATCATAACTGTCGGCGTGCTCCTTCTATTCCTCCTGATCGCCATGCAGATTCTGAATTTTATAAGAAGGGTTATGATGTTCTGGATACGGCTGGTAACGCGGATTATGTTTTGGGGAGGGGTGGTTTTGATGGTAGCGGCGGTTTGCCAAAGAGGTGTGGGTAGGACTGTGGATGATATTGCGGAGTGGGGAAAGGAATTGAATGAGGTTTGGTGGAAGGAGTATAGAAGGTGGGAGGGGTACCAGAATCAGGCGCGGAGGGGAAGTACGAGGGGAGGCTCTAGGTGGTCGTAGGAGGGAGTAAGAGATTGGTTGTCTGGTTTTGGCGTTTGAGGATTGGGAAGCATCTAAGGCCAATGGACGGAGATGGTTTGGGTGGGATTTTGAATGCGTGCATTACGGTTATAAGAGGTGTTAAGAGGTATTATTGTGAGGGTACAGAGGTGTTTGAGTCTCTGAAGGGCGTTTGCTCTCCAGCTCTGAATATAAAGAGCAATAACGCCAACGCTATGCTTTTCCCATTCCTTCCCCAACTCCAAATGCAAAAATCCATCCAGCCTTATTCGTACGCTTCCTCGCCATACTCCATCTCGTCATCCGGCTCCTTGGGTTCCTGCGCCTCATGATACTGAATCGCATCATCGATATAACTCAGTATACTCCCCACACTATCCTCATCCTGCACATCCAACTTCAAGTACGAAACCATACTGAAGCTATCGATCAGTCCCGCAACGGCTTTGTTCAGCCTCTTGAAGCTTGCTCCTCTCATCATTGTTTGTGAATCTCCTGCGCTTCCTGAACCATCGTCTTCCACATCGCCTGTATCATCGTCTAGCAGCGTGGTGTCTGGGTCTATGAACCGCTTCAATTCCCTCTTAGTGACTTGTCCCTTCACCAAATCCATCTTCGACAGTATGTTGACGTGCGGAACCTCCAGCATAATCATCGCGCTCATTGCACTCAGTGTCCCGGCAAAGAACTTCGCCCTATCCACCACGAACGTAGCTTCCAGCAGGTATGCAGCGCAAAGACTGATATCCAGAGCACCCGTTCTCGTCAAATGCTTCACCAGCGCCGGCAGAATCGGAATATGAGTATAAAGCTCAATCTGGCCGGGCATATCGATAATGATCAAATACTCCTCACTCAATGGATCGAGTGCTTCAGTCAAGAAGTCCAAATTCTCGAGCAGGAATTCGAAACAGTAGATCAAGCCGCCGTTGGGGCCTAAGCCCATTTCCTCCATTACATCTTCGAGAGAAATGAGGTCTTTGATGTCAAGGTCGGGCTCGTGGGAGAAGGATTCGGCGGCGGGGTCGAGGTTCACGTAGAAGCAGGAGCGGTGGTTGTTGCGGAGGTGGGTTATCAGGGCTGAGCAGAATGTTGACTGGGGACCCCTTTTGTCAGTTTTGGATTTAGAGTTAGAGGGATGATTTACCTTGCCTGCGCCTGCTGGGCCCATTACTAGGACTCCAAATTTACTCATGATTGCGGCGTGGAGGTCAAGCTGGTAAGGGGTTTCGTGGGGTAGCGTTTTGGTTGTCAGATGGTCAGCCCTTTTCTCGAGGCTCTTGTTTTGACCACCAAAATCACAGAGAAGGCTGTCAACAGTCCACAAAATCGTTCAATCTGACCAGTAAGATAAGCTTGTGCCGTGCTCCGCCACGTGCTGACTTCACTACTGTTCCTTCGCTCAGTCATTCCACTGCCGAAATCACCCAACCCCCTCGTTTTGAAGATTTATACGCAGCAGGCGGTGAATAAAAACCCGCCAACTTATTCGATGGTGCAATTTTGACTCTGCTGAATCGAGCCTAGTGCAAGGCCAGGTTTGCGAAATGCTTCAAGCCCACCCCACCATTTTTACTTCACACTGACGTTCTTTCTCTTGCCCTCAAATACATCTTGACGTCCCGTTCGTTTCCACTTTTTTCGATTTGAACTTCACAACATTCAATTGAGAGGATCTTCCAACAGCATCTCACAATACCGCAATCATGACCCAACACATCAATGGCACGAAGCCTCACCACAACCAAGGGACATTCCTCTTCACCGTAAGATCCATTGTCTCACCTGAAAACAGTACTTTCGAAGTACGGTACTTCACCCTCGATCACCATGCTGATGATACACACAGTCCGAGTCAGTAGGAGAGGGACACCCCGACAAGATCGCTGATCAAGTATCCGATGCCATTCTCGACGCCTGCTTGGCAGAGGATCCTCTGTCGAAGGTAGCTTGTGAGACCGCCACCAAGACAGGCATGATCATGGTCTTTGGAGAAATCACCACCAAGGCGCGCGTCGACTACCAGAAGGTCATCCGCGGAGCGATCAAGGACATCGGATACGACAACTCCTCCAAGGGCTTCGACTACAAAACCTGCAACGTGTTGGTTGCCATTGAGGAGCAGTCCCCAGATATCGCGCAGGGTCTGCACTACGAGGAGGCTCTTGAGAAGCTCGGTGCTGGTGATCAGGGTATCATGTTTGGTTATGCCACTGATGAGACACCTGAGCTCTTCCCGTTGACGCTGCAGTTGGCTCACAAGCTTAACGCTACTATGGCTGCTGCTCGCCGTGATGGTTCCATGCCGTGGTTAAGACCTGATACTAAGACTCAAGTCACTGTTGAGTACAAGCATGACAATGGTGCTGTTGTCCCGCTTCGAGTGCACACCGTCGTTGTTTCTGCTCAACACAGTGAGGATATCACTACTGAACAACTCCGAAAGGAAATCAAGGAGAAGATCATCAAGAAGGTTATCCCAGCCAAATACTTGACTGAGGAGACCGTCTACCACGTAAGTACGCAATTTCCCTTCCGTTGAACTGCCACTAACGAATTATAGATCCAACCCTCCGGACTCTTCATCATTGGTGGACCTCAAGGTGATGCTGGTTTGACCGGCCGAAAGATCATCGTCGACACATACGGTGGATGGGGAGCTCACGGAGGTGGTGCTTTCTCCGGCAAGGATTTCTCCAAGGTCGACCGCTCAGCCGCCTACCTTGCCCGCTGGATCGCCAAGTCCCTCGTTCACTCCAAGCTCTGCCGCCGTGCACTCGTGCAAATCTCCTACGCCATCGGCGTCGCAGAGCCGCTCTCCATCTTCGTCGATTCCTACGGTACCTCTGACCGCTCCTCCGACGAACTCGTCCAGATCATCAACGAGAACTTCGACCTCCGACCTGGTGTGATCGTCAAGGAGCTTGATTTGGCCAAGCCAATCTACTTCCAGACTGCCAAGAACGGCCACTTCACCAACCAGAACTTCAGCTGGGAGAAACCCAAGACTCTCAAGTACTAGATAATGCAACCCCGCCTTGATTGAATGAGTGCGAGACTCAACGTCCCACTCCAAGTTTCCTAGTTTTCGAATGGATATATCACGGCGCATGAGGGTGGCATGGTTTCAACGACCTAATGAATGGTGGAGTTTTTCGATTCATGGCGTTTGATTTTACGATGCGTTTAAGGTCATGAGTGCGCACGAACGTTGCGTTTAAGATAAAAGTCTTTCAACATAGACCGTAGATAAAGGCGGCAAGCATCAGAGAAGCTCCCAGGGGCTTTTTGAGCATAGCATTCGGCGTTTTGGAGAACTTCAACATCTTCTCTGAAGTCGGATGGAGAATAAATATTTCTTGTACTCTTCAGATTTCGATGAGTTAGAGTGGTAGTTCAATAAAAACTGCCACCAGAGGGGTGCACTAATTCGCACACCAAAAATCGATAACGGTACTTAGAGAGGTAAAACACACCCCTCTCTACAAGTGAAATAGTATAAGACTACCTTATATTCGAATAGATAATTATTTAGAAGATAAAGTTTAATGCTTTTAATTATATTCTACTTTTGATAAGTAAGTCTTATTTAATTTTAAGATAAACTATTAATAATTGATTATATACAAAATCGGCTTAATTTTAGCCTTCCCAAATTTGGGCTTTAATAACTCTCTTAAATAATCAAACGGCAAATTGACTGCTGTTTTGGGGGGGTGTAGGACGCTGCTTTCTGCGGCCTACTTGCCAAATGCCCCGCCGCTTCTTTGGCTCGCTTATCTGCCCGCTAAGAACTGATGGTTTCAGAGACCAATAGGTTTCTATCCTAAAAAATAAAACAGGCATGCTGAACTATCTTTCTCAATTCCCTGTTCTTAAGATGCCCTTTATTCATATTCCTATGAGGTCTCTACGACTGACCTGTCATTATATATCTTCTCAATCCTCTCTCCTCTCTTCTTCCCCTTGTCAGTTGAGATGTATGGGGCGAAATATAGTGGTATTTTTAGAATTAGTTGATATCTAAGGAGTTGAAATATAAGGGGGGAAGAGCTCTCTTATGCTACAAAAGCAGGGTAAACCAGGCCATACAAGTAGGCAATTCCAACCAACAAGATATGTTGTCTAAAGTGTGCAAAGGGATGTCATGTAGTTGGAGGGCAACAAAGCTGCGGTTTTGGAGATGTTTAAGGGTTACTGTAGATTTCAGGGAGTTGCTTTACATCATTGGAGGTGATAATGATGCTTGGGAATGGCCTCAAATTGGGAGCTTTAGTCCCTGATGAGGGGTAAAATCGACCCCTCACTAGTTGCTTAGAACCTTGTTTATTACATTTCAGCCAATTGGAAGCGTTGCTTATATCTTGGTAGACCTTATCTGGTGAGCGTGTCTTATAAAGCAATTACTGCGGTAGTAGTACCTCCCGTAGTAGTATTAATATTGAATTAATGTACAACTTAGATAAGGTACTAGGTATATTTGAAAGGTTCTATAAAGAAACACAAGCCAGGATATGCGCATGAGACTCCGATAGGTCATTCCTATGAAAAATCGAGCAACTCACTGGCCTACAACCCTCTTCGATTCAACGAATAATTAAAGCAAAGTTTTCTTGTCGCGCTCGAAAAGAAAAGATCTTCAAACCCAAGTTTATCAACTTATAATATCTTAAACGCATAATCACTTGGGTATTTGCAAACTGGGATAATCGACGCGCTTCTTATGCCCGCATCAAAACTGTATACCATATCGAAGCCTCTACGAGACTATTCTCCGTAAAACCCTTAAGGCTTATGGTTGTAGGAGATATATAGTTTATGGACGACCTTTCATTCCGAGGAAACAAGCTCCAAAACGCCTCGAATTTGCCTTGAATTATCGATGGTGAGGTGTGAAGGAGTGGCGCCAGGTTTTACGGAGTGACGAGGCTACATTCGAGATAGGGAAACGAGGGAGAATCTGGGTCCGTATTAGACTTGCATTCAATCAGTATATCGAAATGGAAGGGTCGGTGTGATGGTTTGAGGAGCTTTAGGCTGGGATTTTAAATCGCTTTTAATATTCTTAACAAAGGAGGAAGGAATAGTTGTATTTGTAGTACTGCGCATCTGAAGGAGGTCCTCGAAGAGGTGATTTTCCTACTCTCTATAATTGGCTAAACGAGGATGAGAAAGAGGGGTTACATTATTCCGCTTGATGGTACCTAGCTAAGTTCTTTCTTATCTAATAATACATCGGATTACCAGGAGAATGGGATCTCTCGTGCCAGCTTCTCCTGCGCTTCATAGATTCTGACAAGTCTCTCAAGGTCACGATCACGATACATCCTTTCGTCAGGATACATGACGTCTGGACCGGAAAATTCTTCGTTCGGATCGAAATCAGGAGGAAGTTTGCGCTTGGGGCGGATGACAGGAGACACTGGTGGAGTGGGAGTGCTTGGGCGAGGGGGCAAAGGTATGCCAATTTCTTTGATGTCTGTAGGAGAAAGGGACAACAGTGCTGCGACATTGTCTGCTGTCTTGGAAGAGGCGACTGGTTCCAGAGAGGGTAATTGAAATTTGAGCTTTCGCTCGGCGAACCAGAGCCTAAAGCCCTAATAAATGTCGAGAGGGTCCTGTCCCAACACGATTCCAAGGGTTCTGGATATTTCCAAAACCGCCAACTTGCGGATTTCGAAGCTTTTGTTAGCCATTTTGCCGGCGTAGTATGGTACATATTGGCGCGGGATATCCTTAATCCAAGGAATGGTTTGGAGGAAGGAGAAAACGGCTTGGTCCATCTCTTCAATCCACAACTTTCCAAAGCCCCAGACACCGCAGAAGCGGATGCCATATTCTCTTACGGCCACAGTCAAATCAACGATCATGGCGATTGCATGTATTTAGTTCTCTTGAACTCTCTCTCGCTGACCTTTACAGCCCAAACCGTCGGAGGTGCGTTGACAATCCTATTTGACAAATCAGTCCAAGTAGTGCTATGTAGATAGGTTTGAACTGACAGGGAACAGATCCACTAACAGGACCTTTCGCCTTGCGATGACTTCAATGGCCATGGAAACTTGCTCAATAAGGCATGCATCTTTCGGAGGTTGATCGAGATCGATTGCAGCACCCTCTATAGGGCACCAGCCCAGCTCCAACAAAACTTCTTCTCCCCTGTATCTCTCCTTCTGTCGCTCACTACCCCTCAGCCAATTCGTCCGCATGGGCACATTCTCTTTCAACTCGGCATAAGTGATCTTCTTAGTCAAATAATCCTTCGCCAGCTTTCCAAGATCACTCTTTCTCTTATCCCGATAATAAAACGTTAATTCGCGCTCTAACTTGTATTGGCCAGGTGGGCGCACAGTTGTGGCCACAGGCCTATCCGGTGCTCGAGTTCTGGTAGTGGATTCCGCCATTTTCAAATAGATTTTACAATGTAAATTTAATAGATTGAAAGGCGTGGTAGAGGGATCTCAAGAATCATAAATATGCGGCTCACAATTCAAAAATCCTGGATAACGTGATTTGGTAATTCTGGGGAATATAGGGAATAGAATGTTCTCTTCTTGCCTTCGAAGGCCCATACTCGTGGACTCTGGGTAGGAGACACGAGACTGTGGGCGTAGATAGCCCTCAAGCTTCCCTTGTAGCAAACTTTAAGACAGTATCAAAAGACTTCGGATAGGAATATCATAATACAAAAACCACATGCAATGTCTGGGTCGGTCATAATGCTTGATTTTAGATGCTAGATGTGTAAAACGTGGCTTCCTGGACTCGGAAGCTCAGCCACGAAGGAGAATTCCACTTAATGCAGATGAATACTGCAGACGAAACCTCAGCTCGCTCAGAAACATGACATCGTTTTGTCCCCGTCAACATGGAAATAGTTGGACGCGTTTTGGTTCGATTTGAATCATTGTACGCGTAGAAACGTGGGAAATCCCGAGAGGTATAGCGAGCTACAAGTCTGGTGATGAACACTTACTGACAACACAAACTCTCGCAAACTCGCCGCAATGACATCGTGGCAAAGACATCACCCCAAGCCTGCCCTGGACGAAGCACTGTCTCCGTGCAGCTGTCAGCAATTGTAGCAATTTGCGCGTCTCGACTCCTCCAATTCCACAGCGCGACAAGATCGGAAGCAACCTACAAAAGCGACCATCTGAAAGTCCCCCTCGGCAACCACAAGTCGACGGCAGGGGATCGCAGATCTCTCGATGGTGTTTCGAGCGTGATAGCATACACAGAAGTTTAGAGGAACAAAGTATGTCGCTTGGGATAGTTGAGCCAGCTCGGAACTAGAGGGCAGTCGCCGACAGGTTGTACAGTTGAGACTTCCCAGAATGGTTATCAAATGCTTCTACTTTTAATCTGGTTAAGGAACAGTTGCGCTAACAGAATGCGCCCAGATCATGATAATTACTTATTTTCCGCAACGACTTGATGCTTCCGCGCGTCTAGTATCAAAGAACGGGCAGAGACTTCCGGAGAGTACGAACTAAGATCGCACGAGCAGATTCCATTTACCATGGACCTCCATATCATTGCCCGAGAATAAGGACAGGGATGCTGGAGATGCTGGAGGCAGAGGGTGGAATCAACCCATACAGAGACTTCCTACGATTCATACTAGAAACTTTTGGAAAGGAGCAGTTGCGGACCACAGTACAAATGTTATACAATGGACAACTCATGCCGATACTAGAAGGTCAATTGCTAGGAGCCAAGACCGAAAGGAACAATTGGCTCCTTGTTGGTTGCAGACTTGAAATGCTACTATCTTGGGCCTTGAATTTGTCCATTACAACCCCATCTATCCCTGCGACAAACCCTCCTCTATTAAGTGCTCCTCTTCTAAGAGTCTGTCTGGACTCTTCTGACTGAAAGGAATAGGTATGCCTTAATTTCGGGCAATAGAAATCATATACTCACATACTTAGATTATGCTAGGGGTTGTTTGATAGCAAGAGAGATAGGGAGCATGAGGCCGAATACAAGAGAGGCGGAGGAGGGGGTTAGGAGAGTAACTAGCCTCTTAAAGGTCAGCTTGTGGATGATTAGTGTTGAGTGGATGAAGGGGCCAAGTGGGATACCCTGCTGTTATGCTGGAGTGAGAGACATAGGCGCTTAACGTTTTGATAATGAATGGCCCCAGAGTCTTTCTACAAATATGACTTGCCCAATCTGAGCGAAGGCAAATTTTGATCATTGTTGTTGAAAAGAAAGTCCAAAGAACGGAATCGACGTTGTCGATGCCCGTGGGAACGGTCTGTTACCTATCGTAGCCAGCCCTGAAGATTTTGGTTTCGGAATAAGGCATTTGAACGCAATTGGTTTGACGGTACTCAGAGAAACAGGTGTGATTTGACGTTCTTGGTTGTCTAGATACTTCATGACTGATACGCAGATATTAGTGCTTCCTCGAATGCTGAGTCTGTGGCTTCTCTCGAAATCATTGAAGTGTTTGCTTGTTTGTCATTGTTTCTTCTTTATGCCTTTATACTTGTGGAGGTATTATCCTCGAAGGGCAAAGGCTTTAGCTTCGAAGACTCGGCATTGAGAGTACAAGCTACCATGGCTGTAAATTGGACATATCCCTACCCGTTCTTGATATAAATCGATTTTGAAGATTGATTTGGGGAATAAATACTATAGCAATCGCATTGAATGGGCATTAAAGTCAATGGGTTGAGGGTTAACTGACTACGTTGAAGAGGTGCCCAAGTTGACATTTGGTGGCCTGGGCGAACAATTCGCCAGCTGTATCTAAGGCGGCGGCTGTGTGAGTAAAGACCGGGACAGGGCGCTGCCAAATTCCAAGACGGGAAATAATGAAGAAAAGAAATGGGGGAACAAGTAATGACGGCCGTATGAGCGTTGTAGCCGTAGCCGTAGCCGCAGTCTGTGGCGAGATGATTGTGGCGAGGTAAGGACGACCTGGCATTAATGGTGGGTGGATTGTGGGAGACTGGGCGGCGGAGGCAGCTATCGAGCATCTGATTATGGAAGAAGCCAAAGATTGTCCAGTCGTGTCGTGATGTCGGGAAACCAGTAAATCGCTAGGTCGAGGCCAACGAACCCTAGTTCGTTCGCCAAGGCTTCCCCTCTGGTGCAATGCGTGTAATATCTAGCCCTCTACCAGGTGAGTCCAGTCGTAGTGAAATAAATTTATGACTGAGGACTAATTCATTAACATCGAGATACAACAGAAAGTCCCTTCTAATAATAAAAATAGATTGAAAGAACTTACACAAAATGTTGAATAATGTCACGTGTATGTTGTGGCGGAAATCGGCGGAAGCTAGAATCGACATTCATAATTTCAAATAGTGAATTTCGCCCAACAAATTCCACACCCTCGGTGTAAGTCCAAACTTCTTGTGAAGAAAGTTGTTACATGAACTAACGATTTCCACAGCGTCTAGTTGGTTTATGGCGTCCGGCTGTAATTGGTCACAGTCTTACCGGAATGGTATGTTATCCATACCTTAGAATAAATTACTCTCAGGCATCTGCTAACAGATGCATCGTAGTCGCGTGTTCGACTCACGCCTGAGGGACAAACAAAAACTTTTTGCAGTTTTTGTGGTTGAGGAATTTTCTTGGGCGAGCCGAAGCTAGTGTATCTAGACGAGACCCTAAAGGGGAAGGGAGCAGAGCGGGAAAGGGGCTTCGCCCCTTCTGAACGAATTCCTTGAATAACATGATGTTCTTCATTTCTTTTGAGGGATACTTAAGGGGCGAGCTAAATCAACTCCACTAGTAGCTAAATCAACTCGTCGGTCCCACTTTCTGGAGTACACCTATTAACCTCGCGCCACAGTACTAATTTGCATACGAATGCAAGGCGCAGTGATGTAATTGTGTAAACATTGAATTGTAATCAAAAGACCCAGAAAAGCTATTCCTAATTACACCAATTCATCCAAATCGTCTAACTCGAACTCTGTATCTTGGGTATATACCTCAACGCCCCCAATTGTGTCCCTTCGCATCGCAGTTGCAGCAATTGTAGCTGCGTCCTCTATACCATCGTCCTGATAGGCTGATGCTATTCCGCACATATAGCCGCGCTCCCTCCGAGTCCCTGGCTCGTACGAATCCATGTGCCCAGCTTCAAGTCTAGCCATTGCTAGAGCAGTAGAAGATGGTCGTTTTAGCCCTGAATGGACTACAAAGAGCTGCTCTACTGGTGACTTCGGTCGGTCAAGGGCAGGGGGTGCAGAGCTGCTAGGGAGTTCCCACGACGAAGGGTACCGCCGAGTACTAGACTCTGCAACACATGATACACCACCAAGGGCACCCTTTGGACGCCCTTTACCTTTGACACGTACAGGGTCAAGTATTAGACGGGGAATTGCCGGGGAACTAGATTGTGGAGAGCGAGTCCCAGAGACATCGGGATTAGGCCTATAATAATACCAATGGCGATGAATATCATCAAGTAAAATCACTCCGCCATTCTTCTTGCGTTCCCAGATTGTATGATAACACGGGAGCCCAAAGGATTGTTAGATTGTACAGCTACAGCCAGGTGGCGGTAGTCCTGTAGCTGGTAACTTAGCGTGTTCCTTCAGTATCTTCTGCAGCGCGTAGCCATGTATATGCTGCAAGACAGCAGCAAAAATAGGGATATTTACACTGTGTTTCGGCCGCAATTGCTGCTGGGCAACAGTCGTCTTGAACACTGTATGCTGGCCATCCCAATAGTGTTGCATACGTACAAATACACCTCTTAAATCCCCATTCCCACGTTGTAAGTAAGACTTCAGCGTCGCGTGACAGCCTTCAATTGGACTAGTAACTGTATGTCAGTTGAGCTGTATTTTGGGGGCGAAATATAGTGGCATTTCTAGACCTAGCTGATACAGTAAGGTTCGAAATCGGCTTCAGTTCGGAACACACAATGATTTTATTTTGGACCCACATTTAAATAGGAACTAACCACTTATAGCTAGCCTAATTACAGACCCCTGCATTCGCTTATTTCTCCTGCTCTAAGGTGTTGCACGTGAAGTCAGACTTCTGCCTGAGGATTTGTGACATCGCTGGCCATCGGCGGTATTTCTGCTGTATCACGTGGGAAAATTGATATCGGCCCTGTAGAACATTCTAGAACTAGCTCTGAATTGTATCGCCTTCGTGCTTTCCCTCAGATACAGTACTGGTTCTACTCCCCTAACATTGCCGTCATACCATCGACTCTGGATATTTCTCCCTCTGATATTGTCGTAAACCAATCAACTCAGGGCATACCTCCGTAGGTTTCATTGGCAAGCTTGCAAAGATGACGTTTCTAGCGATCTACTTATGATGCAGGATTGGACGGCCAGTCTTCCGCGGTGGTAGCTTGTGCAGAATACTTTGATCATAGACGAGTGATTTATGGCGCGCCCTACGGGCGCGCTGTAAATCGCGAGGACTTAGGGATTAGTT
>NXFV01001689.1:0-48837 GCA_002803225.1 Gamarada debralockiae
GAGATCAGCGCCCTTGTCAAGCAGCTGCTTGACTACTGCCTCATGCCCATTCTCGGCCGCCCATAACAGCGACGTCTGGCCATATTTGTTGTCTTTAGACTCGAGGTCAGCCCCCTTGTCGAGCAGCAGCTTGACTATTGCCTCATGCCCATTCCCGGCCGCCCATAACAGCGACGTCTGGCCACTATTAGATTTAGACTTAAGATCAGCGCCCTTGTCGAGCAGCTGCTTGACCACTGCCTTATGCCCATTCCCGGCCGCCCATAACAGCGGGGTCTGGCCGTATTCATTATCTTTAGACTCTAGGTCAGCGCCCTTGTCGAGCAGCAGCTTGACTATTGCCTCATGCCCATTCTCGGCCGCCCATAATAGCGACGTCTGGCATATTTGTTGTCTTTAGACTCAAGGTCAGCGCCCTTGTCGAGCAGCTGCTTGACCACTGCCTTATGCCCATTCCCGGCCGCCCATAACAGCGGGGTCTGGCCGTATTCATTATCTTTAGACTCAAGGTCAGCGCCCTTGTTAAGCAGCTGCTTGACCACTGCCTTATGCCCCTTCCTGGCCGCCCATGACAGCGGTGTATGGCCACTATTAGATTTAGACTCGAGGTCAGCGCCCTTGTCGAGCAGCTGCTTGACCACTGCCTTGTGCCCCTTCCCGGCCGCCCACGACAGCGGCGTCCGGCCATAGCTATCCCTCAAGTCTAGAGTGTGCACATCTTCAAGGAGGCTATTTGCTGCTTCCTGAACCCCAAAGTATGCCACCAAGTGAAGGCCTGTCATTTGCCTTGGAACTGCTTGGCTGTAATTCCAATCCCATAAGTACCGCTTGACTGCTATCAGTGCTTGGCTCGACGCCTCGACGTGAGCTTTCTTCTTGAGGAATTCTACAACCCCATGACAGGAAGTCGAAGCCTCACGAGCATGATGTCCCCAGTTGTGTGCGGCGTAACTGTAGAGCAGATTTGACCGTAGCCGCTGCTCGAACTCATCGTCTGTTTGACAAAATCCGCCCTCAAAGACACTGAATGAGAGATACGTCACGCAGCTTCTTGTAATGTCGGCCTCCGCATTTGGAAACCATTGCTTCTGCGTACGCTCAAAGTATTCCTGCGTGTGTAATGGACTAATCGGATAATATGGCCATTTTCGTCGACTGTCACCAACCCAGCACATACGGAAACTATATCTTCAATCTGTGGGATGTTCTCCTCATCGAGTTCAGGACTGCCCACTTCGACTGCAAGTGCATATTGAAGTTCTGATGTATTGAGTGGCCTCTTTGCGCAGGTGATCCATGACAAAACCCGCTCCGCAAGCGCTTTCGCATATGCTTGGCCATTAATTCGCTCCATGGTTGCCTCATATGTCTTATCATATGCGTCAGATCCTCTAGGGAGCATCTGCAACGCACGTCGCATAGCTTTAGGCGTCCACTCCCCTTTCAAGGAATTTAGGTGAAGTTCCGCAAGTAGGAACCTACAAAGTTAGCGATTTTCATCAACTATTATTTAAAGCCAACATACATCCCATCAACTGCTTTAACAACTTCAGTCTTGATTTCCTCCTGGAGGTCTGGCCTGCGTAGGACGAATGCTGGAAGATTGGAGATACAGCTATCGACATATCTCCGTATGTCTTCCTCCCTCGCGCGAACCTCTAATGACAGGCTTCCTTCAAACCTCTCTTTGATCTTGGGAATAAACCTTGAAGTCACAAAAATGTTTGTTCCACAATTGGCCTGGAGCGCGAAGAGCTCTGATAGGAGACCCGTCCAGCTATTATCGGGTAATTGGCATTCATCAAGTGCATCGATAATAACGAATACTCGCGAATATGTACCAGCTACAGACTGGAGAGCTTTCGAGATTTCGTCGAATGACGGTCGCGTCCGCTTGTCCTTATGCTTGTCGTAAAGAGATTTCACGCTGTGTGGCAAAGAAAATCGGCCTTGAGTCAGCTGCTTTAGCAGACTCGCAAGAAGGTTTTCGGCCTTCTGCTCGTCTTGCCGCCGGAAGTTGCAGTATATATACGCAATTCCAGTTGTCGTATCACCTTGGAATCTCTTGTAAAGATCGTCGACAACAATAGATGTGATTATTGTCTTTCCTGCTCCTGGAATGCCTGGGCAGAACAACGTCTGCTTGCTTTGGTTAATCCACTCCTTGAATTCGCTCGACTGCAACAGCCATTCCCCAGTTCCTTGCTGTCGTCTTCCAATGAAGTCACTCTGCTGAGCTGCAAAGTCGATTGGCGTGATCCAGTTAATGATATCATGGTGCTCTTCGCTACGCTCTCGATTATCTTGACGCTCGTGCAACCGATTCACACCGTCTTGGATCTTTGAAGTTGCTTGTCTAGATGGGTTAGCTCCGCTGTGCGTCAGTAGATAGAGTAGGAGACAAAATACCTCGTAAGTTGCCCATTGAAAGCATTCAACAGAGATATATTTGAGCTGATGCGGCATCTTAGCTCCTCGACCTCCTCCGGATCCCATCTTAGCCTCTTCCACGCATTGCGGAATTTGAAGCGGAAACTCTTAGGATCGCAATCTTTGGCATCAGAATCCAGCTCTTGGTATTCGTCTAAAGTTTTGTTCAGCGAGTTAAGAACATTATAGCATCCCACAACAACGCTGACCAACTCCTTGCTCTGCTCGCTAGTGAGATCTCGCTGCGGTAAGACAACCTTCACATCGCCTAAGATAATTGAGAGACTTCTAACCCTATGAACCAAAGAGTTAGCGTCTAGTAGTAGGTAATATTAGTGTGTCTCACTCATCAGAGATCGCCTTGAATTGCTCTGGAGCATCAACAAATCGCTCACGGATCGTATTCGCCAGCTGGAGGACTGCGATAAAGTCGCCAACACTGTAGCCAAAGCTCATTGTGACTGTAAATGTGGTGATATTACTAGAGCATAGGAAAACTTAGATAATAGACAGAGGTTATTACGTCCGGACTATAAGTTGTATCTTCAGCCTCGAGAGGCCTTTTTGATGTGGTGTCAGCAGACATAGCCCACAGCCACGTTAACATATCAGATCTGCATGCAAGATTCCCAATTCTGATCAGCCACACAAAGCACTCCTTCAGCTGAGGTCAAGATAATGAACACTTGATAACGAACGCAAGTGAGTCCTGAAATGAACCTTCTGTTTTGAAAAGCTTTAATTTTTTAAGTCTTATATTGCTACTTGTCGATTTGACGATCGCTAGGGCGGCCTCGCATTGCCCGCACTTCAGAATCACGTTACCGTACGACCAGGTGACTGCAGGACCAGAGATTCCCTTATGGAGCATAGACAGGTCGACTTTTGAACCGAAAAAAGTAGGTATCTGGAGCAGACCATGGTTAAAGCAAGGTTCATTAGGGACATGGAATGCTTGTCTATGAAAGACTGATAAGATGGATGTTGGAGAAAGTTAAAATCTCAGGGGGTCGACTAAGGAGTAAAAAGTTTAAACTTCCCAAGCCCAGTCTCTACCCCACAGATCTTGAACACGTAGCGTTACCATCAGAATCATGGATTGCAAGTGTGAGCTTATAGTTTTCTGAAATACTCCAACCCCACGACAACTGAGGAGGAAAAGCATTTCAAACGACACATCAAGCTCATGAAAAGCATGCCAAGAAGACACTGAAGATAAAGGCTGCCCTTAAATATCTTGAAATTCGTGGATTCCGGGATTTGTCTTCAGGTGTTACGTACCAGCTGTCTGGCGGATACCGGGACATGAATCTTCTCATTGCTGTCGAATGCACTGTCGCCATCGATGTAATCATCATTGCTGAGTGGCAAGTGCTATGGTCATTGTCGGGGACTTGCATATGGCGTCTGGGCTAGGAGACCGTTAAGGTGGACCTCTCAATGTAAGCAATATCGTCCTCAAGCTTTTGTAAAGAAGTACCCAGGAGTATGGAGAGCCATTGACTGCCTTGAGCGAATCTCCATCGCACACCCACCAATTTAGAAGTTGAATGCATACAGTGATGGATGGAAGACTAGAAGATGGTTTGAGAGATGTGCCTATATGTATACCAGTTTCAGTGAATCGAGAGTTTGCTAATAGAAAAAGCGGCAACCCCTCAAATAGTAGAAATATGATTTTATTTGTTGTACACCGCAAACATGGATTCAAATCTGCCCATACAGTCTACAGCTCATCTTTTCCCTTCGCCTCTTCCGCCTTAACCTCAGCTTTTTCACAAACAGCTGGTGTCCCAACATCCATCCTATATTTACACTTCTCCTGTTCCATAACCTTCCAAATCTCATCCTTCTCCGCACATCCGAGCACCACCGTCGTCTGTCTATTCGGTCCATTCCAGCAATGCTGTCCATTTTCATATATCAGAGTAATCCTCTCCCCGGATCCAAGACCTCTACCATCAGCGCCAATCTCCTCATCAACGAATAACTTATCAAATCTGACGAAATTGCCCATCCCAGTATTCCCACCTCCTTTCTTGGACTTCTGACTCGTCTTATCAAGCCAGCAGAGTTCATAGGTATACTCTCCGGAATCTTTGGTGATGCAGGTGTTCTTGAGAGCGCGGAAGATATCATCGGGGCCGTAGTCTTTGGTGAGATCGTTTTGCTGGTCTCCGAGAGTGGATTGCTTGATTCCTAGATCGTCGTTGACGGTTTGATAAGCGGATCGAGCATCGCTCACGGCTTTGGATTCGCTGCCCGAGTTGGCGTTGTCGGCGAGGATGCCGTTCTCAACAAGCAGGACGCGGATGTCGAGGAGCTTTTGGTGAACCCAGGCACGGAGTGGGCCGGGGAGATATTCTTCGAATTTGTAGACTGTGAAGCGTTAGCAATTATTTTGGTGGTATGAGAGATTGGGAACTTACTAGCATCGACATCACTCTCCTCCTCGGTCTCATATTCCGCCCAATTGATACCTTCTGACTCGGTATCTGGCTTGGAAATTTCCTCGATGTCACGATCTTCCGCAGACGTGTCCTCGCCAGCTGAATCTTTGTTTGCGGCATAGTTCTCCCAAGCTTGGACTGCCCGTTTAACACCCTCGTCGTTGAAGTTGGGGTTGTACTCCTCCTTGAAAGTAGATAGAATACCCTCAAGTTCCTTGACTTTCTCTCTCAAGGCATCTCTCTTTCCAACCACACTGAGCAATGCCTCCCTCAACTCTTCCACCCGTTGTTTTGCCAAACCAGCCAGGACGGTAACTTTGCTCCCTTTGCCCTTACTAGTTACGACCCTGCCCCGCTCTCTCCTCTCCACGTCCTCGTACTTCTTTTTCAGCTCCTCCGCCTTGATCTCTTGAGCCTTAATCTCGCCCTCCAACCTCGTAATGCTCATCTCAACACCAGCCCTCAGCTGCTGCGCCTCTTTAATCAACTCTTCCTTCTTCTTCAGCGCCGCTCTCGCACTCTTCTGCCTAATCTCATCCAGCCGTTTAAACTCCTTCCCAATCTCCTTACACTTATCCTCGCACTTCACGCCCCCAGCGCCCTCCCACTCATCACTGCCATCACAGCAGACCTCATAATCGCATACCCCATCATTGACATACATATGTGGTATATATCCCGGCACATGTCCCTTATTCTTGCAGTAAAATCCAGGTAGCGCAACAGTCACGTTCGATGTGCCTGTAAGTGTGCCAGCTACTGGTTGAGGTGGGGAGAGTTCGGAGAGATAGGTGCAAGCTGCAGTTCCGGGTTCGTCTGAGCCATCGGGACAATCGCAGTAATCGTCATTGATTTGGGAGATGTCGAGCTTGATTGAGGGATTTGAGATACATGTGAAACTGTCTGTGGATTTGTAGAACTTCGCGTCTGTCGGACAATTAGTTGATGTTGGCATCAGCTGTGGGGGAGGGATTGGGTGTGGAATTTACATTCTGGACCTACACCTCGTGGTCGAGAGGATTCGGCAGCGAGGACGGAGGCTGAGAGAGCGCTGAGGAGCACCAATGCTTCTATTCTCCCCATGGCGATTGTATTGTGAAAGATGTTGTAAGATGGCTTGAAGCTTGAACTTCTGAAGATGCCAGCTTTATCTTTAGCGAGGTTTCGAGGATGGCGCGCTAAGACCCCCTATCACCTTTTTCTACCCCTGATCCAAGAAACTCTCATCCTTCGACCAGAGAATCTCAACCAGGCTCCGAGCTGCGTCATAGATCTGTTTCTCTTGCCAGTAAGTGGATTTGTCAGAATAGCTCAAGCTTCCATAGAAGTTGTAGTGTAAGACCAATTGCTCTATTGACGCCCGTTCTCATGATGGATCGTATATTGGCAGTTGTCTGTATGCATGATTGAGGTCAAGCTGCTTTGACAAGCGTTCTCAGTCATCAAACTGAGTTGAGTGGCCTCTTACATTTCATTTATCTCATTATGTGCTTTTATTGTGATTTATGGACATATCCAACCCTATCTCACAGACTTTAACATCTCCAACTGGCCTTACCTCCCTCCAGCTCACTAACTGGAAACCCATTCAACCCCCTTTTCGGCATCACCTTCCTCCCATCAACTCCGGTAGCCTTGTCGACCTACGCCAACCATTATGCTTAATCAGATTTCAAACTTTCATAGCCTTCCTTTTCAGCCTCTTGGCAGCTTGATTTGCGCGGTACTTTGCGAGAGAGCAAATCATAACGTGTGCCTTCTTGAGTATCACGTACATAAAGTACTTGTACCTTAGGAAATGATCCTGGAGGCGAAGACAGATGTGAGAACCACCGATTAGGAGGCACAGCTGTCGCCCAGAACGTTCTCAGGTTGACTCTCGTGGCTGTGATGAGGCAAAGAAAATGAACATGCCATTCAGGCCATGGGAACATGAAGTATTTGAATATTTGATACATTATTTCGATTCATGCTCTGTGAATCTCCACGAGCTCTCCTCTCCTAATATATGTGCTCACTCTTCTCACCACAACTAAAACACTAAAGCTGCAGATCGCCCGCCCGCGACAACACAGACCTGCTGAGCCATCACGCAATATACAGCGTATGATACAAATAGCCTCTCCATTTTTGCTCGACTCAAATGTTTCTCCAAATTCCCCAAATACTGGAACAACAGAAGAAAGACGTCATCATGTGGCTAAAACAATAATTATATGCGTACACTCTCAGAACGCCAGATCCCTTCTTATCTTTTTTGGGCGCCGTGAGTCTCATGTACAAAGGAAAGGCGTTATTTAAAACATTATCTGATCGATCAATGTAAACAAGAAATAGATGGTAAGGACATATGAATGGAGGTCGAAAGTGCTTTCGCGAAAGGGAAAACCCTAGAACATACCGCCCTCATATGGTCGTGGAGGACTACCGTTCCCTGGGAAATTGCCTGGCATAGCAGGACTTGGGGCTGCAAACGCAGCCTGTCGAGCTCTGGCATTGAGGTTGCCACCTTCACTGCTGCTCTTTCTCAACTTTCCTCGTGCTTTGGGCTTGGAATCGCCTTCATCGGCGGAGAAAGTGCTCATCTCCTCAGTAGATTGAGTTGCTTGCGGCAAGGAGTGCATTTCATCGTAGTCATCTTTCTTTCCGAACCCGAACATGGCGCGGGTCTGGCGCCTTCTGGGATTGACGGGTGGGATCGGGGGTGCATCAATACCATTTTGAAGAGACGATCCTGGAGGAAGATCGACAGTTGGAACTCTCGACGTTGAGGAAAGGAACCTTGGCTCAGAGATCTCTGACTTATTGATAGACCTCTTCCGAGCGCCTGGCGTGCGACCTTGGGCTGGGAAACCCTGGTGCATAGTAGGGGTGTTTGCTCCAGAGCCGGCTGGAGAAGGTTGGATTAAAGATGGGGTGGAGTTGACTGAATATGGGGTGATTGGAGAAGGTCTTGGTGAGATACCAATATCCATGCCCTCGCCGGTCTGAAGAGGTTGAAGCTTGTGAACGTCGAAGTAACCTGCAGGAGTTGATTTGCTATTGCTTCGATTCCGCGAAGTAGGGTTTGAGCCGATCATCGGGGACGGAATGGGAGATGGTTGCATCGCCAGGCTCGGCGTGGCAGGTGATTTTGGCAAAAGACGTCCAGAAGGAGGTTCCAATTCGTCAAATGCGACTTGGCTAGAGCTGGCAGTTCCTTCAGCCATAGCTCTAGCCAAGTCGTCTCTGTATCTACCATTCCGGCTCTTAGATCGACCAGAGGCATCTGAGCTGGATCGATCCCGTGAGGTACGAGAAGGAGGTCTCGATGTGGACCGAGTGGTTCCTACGCTTCCTTTGATCTCTTGGTTGCTTCCATTGCGGTGGTTTTGCGTCACGGAAGGAGGCCCTCTCTCTCTGCTCGGGGTGCGGCGACCAGTCCGGATATTAGGTGGAACTCTTTCACGGATTGGCTCATATTGTTGGGGCTGGTTCTCAATAGACTGGTTGGACCATTCTGCTTCGTTCCCATATGGATCAGCTGCCATTCTCTGTTGCTGTCTCAATGCAAGTTGTCGTTCTCGGTCACGTTGCGCATCCCTGCGCGCTTGTCGGAAAGCCTTAGTTTGGGGAGGAATTGTAGGTCCTCTAGGAACTCCACGAAGCATTTCTTCCTCCTCCTCTTTCCATGCGTTTTCATCAAAGTTCGACTTTCCAGGGGATGGCGAACTGCTGATCGTTGTATTTCCAATGCCCAACATTTTCATTGCTTTCGACTGAGCTGCCTCCTTCGGCTTCCCAACTAACGAGCCCCGACTAGATTTGTTTTTCAGAAGACTTAGAGCAGGATTCTTGACTGGGCCGTCTTTAGACCAATCAGGAGTTGGTGCCGGACTAGCAGATCTGCTCTCAGTCTCGACAAAGCTCTTCAGATTCTCTTGCACCCGTCTCCTGCGTGTCGCCAACTCAGCCTTGAAATCTTGGCGCTCTTTCTGTGTCTCTGAGCTTCCATCTCTTGTATGATGAGTCTCTAGTTCTCTCTCCCACGAAGATTTGCTGGGCTCTTGCACTGCACCATGGTTGGGAGAGAGAACCGACAATGGCGGTGGAACTGTATTATCCCCTCTTGTCCGATCTACTGCATTTTCTAAGCTGAATTTGTTCTCTTCGTATGAAGTCCGGTCCCAGTCATCCGTATCCCAAGGATTATTCTTCGTAGTATATTCGTTTTGTGGTAGGGGTACTGTGGGTTCATGAGGGAAGCGGGATGTGAGGCCAGCCGATGGGACACCACCATACACTGAAGACGTGTTGCTGTCAGACCTCAAATGCTGACGGACCATACCACTTAACCCAGTTGTGGGGCCAAGAGTCGGTGAGTCTGCAGGTGGTGCAGTTGAAGGTGTCGATAATTCATCCACGTTGAAGAAAGAACTGGACACGGGGATTGAAGGGCTTCGTCCACCATTTATTGTCGAACTGGGGATTTGCTGCTGGAAAGGTCGCTGTCGGTTTGCTGGGTGCTGGGATTCCGGAGGGCGTTCGAGGGGTTGTTGTTGATTTTGGCGATATATTTGGCTGGGGAAGATGAAGGGTTGGGTATTCGGCTTTGGTTTGCTAACGCGCTCCACATCATCAGGAGAACCCAATGAACTGCTATTGGGTGAGCTCAAAAAGGTTCCGGAGCTCAGTGCTTCATTTTCCGGAACACTGGCCTGAGGTTGGGACGAGTTGACCTCTGGAATACGGTCGTACGGGAGGAACTGTCTTTGAGCGGATGAACTTGACCTCGACCTGCCAGATGCAAAGGTAACATTGGAGTCGGCACGAGTACGGCCCATTTGATGTTGTGGCTGTTGTCGAGGAGCAAACGCGCGAGGGGGTGACTGTTTTCGCAGCGGTGATGTTTCCCTTCCTTGTTGCATCTGGAGCTGCCTTTGAGAATACTTGTTCTCGTCATAAGGCTGTGCGGGTTTCGAGAAAGCTCCAAGTGCAGTTGCCTTGCCTCGGTCATTGGGCTGGACTGCAAGTACTCCATGATCGCCGCTTTCACTCATAGGTGGGCTCAGGGGAGGAGACGCGAGACCAAACGATGGCTTCGTCTCGCCAAAATTATTGGGTCTGT
The DNA here is from genome assembly GCA_002803225.1 of Gamarada debralockiae. NCBI lineage: Eukaryota > Fungi > Ascomycota > Leotiomycetes > Helotiales > Hyphodiscaceae > Gamarada > Gamarada debralockiae. The sequence continues at coordinate 9,988 of NXFV01001689.1, forward strand.
GTCCGAAGTCAAAGGTCCCCATCGCGGGTGCGTTTGGTGGCGGGCTTGCTGCCCGCATGTTAGGCATGCTTGCCTTCCCTGGGATCTGCTGGCGGTCCCATCGGTCACCAGGGTGTGTACCAGTAGGTGAGCTGAGCCCTGGTGGAGGAGTTTGGGCCCCAAGGGTGCGTTGCCTGGTCAGTGTGTCGATTCTGTTCATGGCCGAGTATTGCTGTTCATGAAGATGTTGATCAAGACCTGTCTCGTACAATCGGCGGCCCTTAGTCATGGTTCGGTCGAGCCCCTGGCCGCCAGAGACGGGGGCTCCAGGAGTGACAGGAGTGTGTGACCCGCTGACGGATGGTGTCCTTTGTGAAGTGAATGACGTTGCAGCCGTAGAGCTTCGAGTGATTGAGGGTCCACCCGACGATGTCGTGGATGAAGTTTCTCTGTTGCGGTTGTATCCTGACAAAGGTGGCGACTCGGCTCTTGACGATTGTACATTCCGCTCTGCCTCTTCCCGTTCCTGCCGTTGTTGTTCTCTCTCACGCTCACGGAGCTTCTGGAAGGCAGATTGGCTAACATCGTTCTCGTACAAAGCTCGACCTGCCATCCCTCCACCCCCACCCTCTGTCAAGCTCCTCGTAGATCCAGATGCATTGACAGGAATCTTGTAGATCTTCTGTCGACCACCAAATAAGTTGTTCCCTTCTCCTGGCTTCGCACGATTCATTATACTGCTTCCTTGTGTAGAATCGTCATCTGTGCCATATCCATCCGCAGTGTTGTAAGAGTCAGTCCTGCCGAAAGCAAAAGGGGGCCGAATAGATCCGTTTATCGAGGATACTTCTGCAATATCTGATAGTCCATGAGACGCAAACCCAAAGTCATTTAACCTCGATTGGCGTTTCGATGGAAATAGTACGCTATCGTCGCTTGCTTTGCCTATCTTCGACTTAGGATCGTCTTGTTCACGCAGCATGGAAAAGCGTGCAGAAAGTCCGCTCATAAGCAGACTCGTTCGAAAATCGTCGGACGAGGGAAGAGCAGTGGAAAGATCCAGCTCTAGTTTGGGTTCCGGCTCCTGATTTTTCTTGCCCCTTCGAAACGTTTTCGAAGACTTGATAGCTGGCGCTGGTACTGTTGGTCCATCAGAGTCTGTTGAAGCTCGAACAAGTTCTTCAGTGGGCTCTTTCCCCTTCTTCTTCGTGCGGAAACGATTCATCTTGCCTGTCCTTCACACCTATGCCGTGTCTCTCTGCCTGTCAGTTGTGAAGCTCGATTGAGGACTATGTTTTGGAGAAGCACTGACAACGACAATTGTGGGCGAGCACGCTCCCAGTTGATCTGAGCTTCTCCACCTTAACAGTATGAGAGAAAGTTCCAGGTGTGGAGTGGTGGATCAAATTTCGATTGGAAATGAAGGACTTCAATGGCCCGTTCAACAGCCGTGAGGGTTCGCAGACGCGGAAATAAAGTCTATTCGAAGATACAAGCATCAGTCCCTGAGGGCAAAAAAGTACAGCGAGTAGAAGAGGCTCTTGGGGAATAACACACGGATGAGTGTAGGGTTAGATCCCAATTTGGCCACTAAGGCGTCTGCAATGACGAGGGGTGACTCGTTTCGAAAGAATATCGTGGAGGATATGGATAATCCAATGTCGATATAGGAAGTCACAAGTCGCGTAGGGATCGCGGTAGTCGTGCTTCAGAGTGGAAAATGACTGTATCGGGGTGGTTTCGATGTCCCTGGATCATCGATGTTGGCCCTATGTGTGCATGGATTGTTCTGTAGAACTTCCTCAATCAAGCCCTCCGCAGATTATTCGGTACTTATGCCTACAGCTGTCCTGGCCGGTGGGATTGCTGGCGATTTTTCGAATGTTCCTTGCGCGTCGACCAAGGTTATTCGGAGGAAGGAAAGCTGTGCAGCGCGTTGAAAGTAACCCCGGGCAGAATACTGCAGATTTTGTATGAGAGATCTCGGGAGATACGTATGCAATGCTTTAACATGCAGCTCGCACAGTGCGCGTAATGAGTGTAATGTGGTTTGCGACGTTTTCTCTCTCGACACCGAAGTGGTTTTGTGTTTCAATCTGCAAAGTTTCTTGGATCGAGTTGGAGGTGTGGGAAGGACGTTGACAGGAAGAACAATGCAGGATTGGGGCTTGAAGAAGAAATTGGGGTGTTGATTGGAAGAGCTCAGAGGCGAAGCTTTGGTACCTGGCTAGTGATACTGCTGCCGCGGTCGGTGTGCTGCAAGCCCAAAAAACAAGGGGCATTTCAAGAAACGCCCATATATTTATTTTTATTGTGAATATAAACTCCATGCAGCCAATGATGTTTTCATAAAAAAGAATTCTATCCTATTATTTACTTTACTGGTTCTGACGATTTGCACAAAGTATCTACTAAAAGTCACAGGCAAAAGCAGTGAGTCAAGGAGGATGGTTTTCAGGCACATTACCAACTCAATTTGGCCGGCCCGCGCCTGAAAGGTTGGGCTCCAGACAAAATCTCCGGTGGATGAGTACCGTGCTCAGCAAGTAATAAAGTCACTACATAACTTATGCTCTGGTAATACAAGAGTGTTTCTTCAAGAAACGAGTGGGTCTGTTGAACATCTCGGATGCTCCAAATTCCCCTTCTTTGATTCTTCCTGAAATCTGTCTCTATGTAAAAGTTAGCGCTGTGGAAATCAATCACTGTGCCCCCGCCGGAAGCTGCTCCCGCCCTACTAGGATCCTTAGATTCTAGCGCCAGCAACACCTTCGTGATACTCACGCGTTGGGACTTGCACCGATGAAGTTAAAGGATTATCTTCAGTGCAGCTTTGTGACCTCAAGATGCTCGATTGACCGGTACACCTTCTTTGTGTTAAAGAGCTGTTTGCTCCGATACGTTCCACTCTTGCTCTTCTTTTCCTTTCATCCAGAGTTTTCTCGGTCTTCCGGGCGCACTGCTCACATATCGCAATGTGTGTACTCCACAGTTGAAATTTGAGTTTTTCTCATGTGTCACCATGCTCCTTTTTCATGTACATCTTGTCTCTCTACAGGCAGCTCACTTTTTGCAGTGTTGCGAAAGCAGAGTCCAACCAAGACAGTCAAAGCACTGCGTTGTCGTTCCAAAACTCTCTCCCCGGAGTTTTGTCGTTTCAGATTTCGAGACAACTTTAATGTTCGTCTTATCTTATGGTTCACGATTCTCCAGCTGGCTCAAATTCATTGGAGACAATGATCATTGGCGATAAATGAAGGCAGCGAGCGATGGATGACTGGTGCACTCGTGCCGCTTTGTGTGACGGTGTGGCAGAATATCTGATCCCAAAAAGGGGTTGATCCTCCACTTCCTCAGTTTTTGTTTGCAGGGTTTAATATGCAAGGTAGACCGTGACCCCATGCACAACCCACAGCCGCGGGACAGACCTGCATGCCGCGAGCCTATCAGAATGGGCACGTACCTGAAGCTTTGCCTTTTTAAATTCTAGCTCAAATCTCCCGTGAGACCTTTCCAAACGGTCGACCCGGGAAGCGATTGTTGGACTATCGCCGAACCCATCGTCTCAGGGGCTGAGAAAATACGTGAGCGAAGTTCTATCCCCACCGCGACTCTCGAAATTCTTCCAAATTGAAAGGAAATAGCCACATAAAGCTTCTATGATTCTACTGTATCGATTCAAACCTTCGGCTGTGAGAGAAATCCCGCCTCGTTGATCGAATGGCCTCCACTCAACGCAGCCTTTAACCCCGCCTCATCAAGAACGAAATCTCCTCTTTCTCATATCCAGGGTGACCCAAGCCGATTACAACGTACAACGGTACAGTTGATCCTGGGGGCTCGAACATGAATTCCTCATCATGATTTACTCGTAAATCTATTCGCCATCCGCTCTCGTACATGCTCCAATCTGATCACAACATCAATCCATCTGAATCTGATTTGAAGTCTGATGTTGACTCAAATATGTACGACCCTGAGTCCGTCTTCAGAAGCTCAGTCTCAGTCTTCTACATCAACGTTTGACTTTAGTCAACGGCGACTGCTGCAGCCTACTTACGACGTGCTACTATTGAAGCTACTTAATTACTATTGATATTGATACACAATACTTGACAACCTAAGAACTAACTTTCTATGATGTGTTCCTTTAATTTCGACGCTGAAGGCCGGCTAGCTTAGCAAAAGAAAATTTTCTAATCCACTTGTGCGCTGTTAACTGTCAAATTTCTCAGCGCTCTTGAGGCTGAAGGCAATTTCAAAGTTCTTCAGCATCACCACCCAGATATCTCCAACTACCAACACCAACCATCTCAACAACCCAAATTTGATCTCATGCCAAATTCTGAAATGCTGTTCAATCAACCCCATAACGTCATACCCACAAATAAAGATCTCTTCCCTGTCCATTTTCTCATCAATCTGCAACATGACATCCCCCCGCAATCTTTTGTCCAGCTCGCCACGACATCTCCCTTCCATCTCGCGGATATGAATTCTGTTTCCACACCCCTCCGCCCAATCCATTGCCAAAACGCCCATCTTCATAAGCCACCTCTGCTATTGTAACCGGCTCAACCGCGTCTTCGGGTCGGAGATTACCAACACGTCGAAAGCCAATTCACGCGATCGGACTAACGCCAGCAATATACCAGCCCGGGACGGCTTACACGCGTCAACAGGGTCCGCACGCGTCTTCCAGTCTCAATCTCAGGAAGTTCACGGGGTGTTTTGATCCCGACGTGCTCCTCAAATTCCAATTTCAAAACAATGATTCTCCACTCAATCATACGGGGACGGGCCTACGGTTCGCGGCTTCGTGCCGTGGTTGGGCAGCAATCAAGACGGCACGATGGTGGCCTTCATATCGTATTGCATAATCGGCCATGCAGCGACCAGACGGCACGAAATTAGAATGCTGACCGGCAAAACTGATTTAATGTTTAGAGCCGCGAGCAGGTGGGAGACGCGGAAATGCGGGATGGCCAATCAGAGGCAAACGGGGCTAATTGAAAGAGGATGATCTTCCGAAGGATGAAAAAGGTAAGCTCTGGTGGGGAAATGTATGCATGTACCGTTTTTGCTTTTTTTTTCCTTCAATTAATTCTTTAAGTGAGGAATGAATCTTTTTACGTGTGCAAACTGCGTCCAGGTTGAAACCAGACAGCACATGATATGATTTTGAGTTTTCTGAGGATTGAAACCTCGAGGATTTTGTCTACCGGAACGAGGTATTTCCTCATTGAAGCTTCATATAGAATGATTGCTTGACCTGTTAGATCCCACGTGCGGGCTTGACAAGCCTCCTCGTAGCAAACATGGGGGCCTCAATCTAGTTGTTGGGTGGCTGAATATAGGTACAGTATTCTGTTCGTATTGAATACCGAATATATTGAGATCCGGCATTGGAAGATCTGATGCAATATGGATGCTGTAAGAATGTGCCGCCAGCCTCCGCAGTCGTGCAGGATTTCTGAGCTTGAGGTTCAAGTCTAGGACCCGCACTCCATATATCTGTTACGTTCGACCTGCTCATACTTGCGGCGAGGGTTTCTGCACTATTGCCGGCATTCATAATGGAGTTAATTATCCCAGACTCAAAAATCCCCTACGTATTGAAAAAGAAAAGCTTTTCAATAAATTCCTTGATTGGCATGTCACCCGTCTTCATACTCGCGAAGACTCCGCTCCTCGATACTCGTGGACATGCAATGAAGTATCGTCACAAGCTCACTCTAGGAAACGCTTAATTTCCAGTTTCCAACCGATGGCTGGGCTGTAATCCTCATACTCCAAGGTCTTCACAGCTAAACTCTTTGCTTTACCTCCGTCTCTCACTCGGCAATCACTCAAGGCAATTGAGCAACTCTATATTCGATTTCGTCTATAAGATCTTGGCTATACCAGCGTTCAAGAAGCTCACGCAGCTCCAAAGCCAGGAGACCTATGATTCTAAGCATCTCGGGAGACATCAAAAGGTAGGCGTATAACACCACGTGACCGATGAATTCCATCCAGGCGGTGCTTGAATCAATGGATCTTGTCTTAGTTGATGCAATTTCTCCTCTGCGCTGAGATCTCGATATTTAATTCTCCTCGAGATTCTTTCAATCTATCAGAATATTCCATTGCTGCACTCTAAAAGTTCCATTATAAAGTACCCTGGAGATCTCGGAAGAGGCCGGAAAAGGAATTGCCTTCCCTTCGACGTCACAATCTCCAACCTTCACGTCGAAAAGTCGTATTTTGTTGAAGATTAAGCAGGTTTTCAACTACGATCTTCAGAGAAAAGGTCCTCAACTGCTTGATTCCAAAATTATTTTGAAGAAAGAACACGCCATTTATCGTACGTTTGTTATGAAGCAACATGCATGATCCGTATATTCCGCATCACGTCCATAAGTATCATATATTGAGTACATGCATCACAATCTAATATTTTTATAAAGTAGCTTCCAAATTTTTATATCTCTAAAACTCGTGGTGTTTCCGCACGTGCAAACATATCCAGAAGCCCAATTTTGAGACTCACGAACTGCAGTTCTCCTACCTGCGGCGTACAGCACGACACCCATTAATGTCGCGAACCCACGAGCAACAGCTTCGCTTGTGAGATGTATATCAACTACCACTGTGCACAAACAAAAGGAAGAGAATGAGTTCTTTGCTCCACCGCCGCATCTCGCAAAGTCAAAGATCGCAAGGACAGAAGGTCATGGAAACACACAGTGTACACTCATCCCAAGGTTCATCCAGCAACCTCTCTACTAACACTTTCTCATAGGCTCTCTGGCAAAGAAATGGGACACATCGAAATAACCCACCGTTCAACGAATACCGTATCTGACAGGGCAGCCCTAAACGCAGCGCGCTTCCTCCGCTTCTGCATGGACAAAGCAACCGGGTACCGGCATCCTCTCCAATCCGACGGCAATGGCCCGATACTCGCATAGTAGGGCAAAATGACCCAGTCGAAATGGCTTGTGCGCTTCATATTCCTGGAGAGTATGGCGGGGGTACCAGGCATGGTTGGTGGAATGTTGAGGCATCTGCATAGTTTGAGGAGGATAAAGAGTGATAATGGTTGGGTAAGATCACGTCCACAGTTTATTATTTGACAAAGGCATGTGCTGATGTGATGATTGTGATAGATTGAAAGTCTTCTTGAAGAAGCCTTCAACGAACGCATGCACCTCCTCACCTTTCTCAAGCTCTACAGTCCAGGCCTCTTCATACACACCATGATTTTCGGAGCCCAAGGCGTCTTCTTCAACGGCTTCTTCCTCTGCTACCTCATCTCCCCCGGCACCTGCCACCGCTTCGTCGGCTTTCTCGAAGAATCCGTGATCATCTACACTCGCGCTCTCGCCGACGTCGACGCCGGCAAACTGCTTCTCTGGAAAGATCTCGATGCTCCGGAGATCGCGATAACGTATTGGAATATGCCGGAGGGAAACAGGAAGATGAAGGATTTGCTGCTGTATATGCGAGCTGATGAGGCGAAACACAGAGAGGTAAATCATACGTTGGAATTTGGATCAAAATACAGATCCGAATCCGTTTGTGAGTGTGTTTGAGGATGAGGGGTCTAAAGAATTCGAAGCCGGTTGGGTGGACCAGGGAAGAGGCGCTTTGAGGCGCTGATATTTTAACACGCCAATCTCAACTAAATAAGAGGGACTTTTCTGGGAACGGCAGCTTGGGAGTTGGAGTTGGAGTTGGAGCTGGCTTGGCTCATTGTATATCCAATCTCTGAAAAGTAGAACAATCTCCATTGATAGAAATACATTAGAGGCTTTAATACACAAATCCAATCAGGAGTCAGAGATTCGATTAAGATGTCATCCATTGCCCAATCTAGATAAACTTAGACCCGCCGCAAACTCATTCACTTTCGATATTTCTCCAATTGCACCAATTGACTGAGTAGACTCTCATCTGGAACCAATCTCGAGTTACCAAAACCAGTACCAGATCCACAATGATGACAAGTTCCGTGGTAATCCAAAGAGCCACATATTGGGCACGTCGAAGCAGTCATTACTTTTATGATTGTTCGTGCTTTGCGGAGTAGGGAGGTACAAGCAGTTGAAGGTTTGAAATTGAAGAAACGTATGTTTCACAGTGTGAAAGTTTTTGTATTGCTTGCTGCCTCCGTATGGTGACCTTATGTTTAGAGTTCCTGCTTGCTCGAATATAATAAACCTCAACAAGTTGAGTTTGTTCGCAAGCAGAGCGGCAAGAAAACTATTTATATCTTTGAAAAACACCCAGTGATTCCGCAGAAAAGAACCCATTCACTCAATCCATATCGCTGATTCAGAATCTCGGTGCAATCCTAGTCGCCGATTCACAAACTCCAGATGTGTGAATGGTACTGTACATTTCAATGAGAATATTCAGATTAACCCAAGGATCCGAACGCGTTGCCGCTTCCGCACTTGGGGCAGTAAACGGTGGACCAACCAGGCTCTCCACATCTGTCACATCGTTGGGCGGGTGGTTGAGTGATGGGCTTGTCAGACTTGGACTTCGGGGAAACATCGTCGTCGGAAGGGAGCTTGCCGCCTGACTTGGGGGTCTTTGGGAAGTCAGTCTTGAGGCGGTGCGGAATCGGGGACTTGACGATGTGCTTCGAGGCAGATTCATCACGGTTGTAATCGGGGGTTGAAGGACGGGGGAGATCGGAGAATGGTTCTGAAGGTGGGGTTGGCTTGAGGGTTGTCTTTGGTCCCAGTGGGAGCTTGTCAGGCTTCTTGCCACGGCCCTTGGTCTCAGACTCGTCATCAGCATCGGAAGCTGGGTCAATGGCCTTGCTGGGTTGGACCTCGGCATCGGGGGAGGCTATAGAGAATTGGAGGTTAGTAAATGGTTGGGTGTAATGAAGATCGCGAGTATCAGCTTCAATGGAAGCCGCTCTATTTGCCAACTCAAGTCACGAGGCTCTGAGTGTCTACTCAATGAACCTCCAATCAGAAACCAACCCAGAAGAGCTTACCAGGAAGATCAGAAAATGTCGTGGTGGTTTTGACCACTCCCTCGCTGTCTGTGTTGACAGTTGTGGTTGATTCAGCAGCACCAAGGCTGTGGGTGGTCTTGTCGTTGTCGACGAGGGTGCCTTTGGTGCCAGCGCCAGCATGCTTGATATCCATCTCCTTGACCTCATTGGTGACTCCGGAGCCTTGGGCGGCCTTAGAGGAGGATTGAGCTGTGTTCTGGCGGCAAAGATGTCAGCTCGCTTTCAAGTGCACGATGATGTCGAGGTGAGAAGATGGAAATTAGATTAAAAGAAGGAACTGGAGTTCAAGGACTGAATAACAGGGAGTCAAAATTTACCTTGAAATTCTCCATTTCGATCCTGGAGTGAATGTTTATTTATTGGTGGGTATTGTAGAGATCGAGACGTGTTAATGTCTGAGTTGACGTGAAGAGGCTTTGTTGTGGGTGAAGTAGGATGATGTCGTTGTATTAAGAGCCAAGGACAACGAACCACGCAAGGACTTTGAGAGACAAATTTGTCTTGTTGACTCTCGAATTTGTCTTTGCATGAAAGAGAGGTGAGAAGATTAACTGGGGAGTTACAGAAGGCTATGTGGTAGAAAATTTGGAGAAGGAGCGATCGCAAACTAGACAAGTCTCTTATTTAGCTGCCCGTAAGGAACTGAAAAGTGATTTGTTACCACTTTGCGATCAAGCGACCCCAAGTTTCACCTAGGCTCAATAGAAATAACGGGAAAGGCAATCACTTCTTCTATCTCAGCAATTAAAGCAAAGGCTTTTGGATAACTAAGGATCCGCGAGTACAGCTTGGGAGAGACTGAGGCTATACTTACAGGAGTACCCCTTCGAAGTTACAGCCTTGAAATGACGGAAGGGGTGTGTACCAGATATCGATCAATACAGTACGTAGGCAGAGATAAATCCAGGAATTGACTGTAGGACCATAGAAAGATTGAAGATCGTGGTACGGGAATGGTTCTTCCTGAATCCCCCAAGCGGTTCAATGAAATTTGTACCTTACGCTTCCTTTGTGCTACTTTCATTTCTCAAAAACAATAGAAGTGCCATTGCAAGAAGAGGGCGTGGTGGTTGAGAATCGCAATGACAATGGTTGCGGAATTCGATCTATTGCTCTCAGAGAGACAGCCATGACTGTCTTACTTGCAGGAAACATGATAGTACGCAAAAGTCTTATGAGATTATTCGTTAACGACCAATAGCCTGAAATCCCCCGGAGAAGCAAGATGATAGCTCCGCGCGAGTCTTGCACATAATACGCAATTTTGTCTAGCGCAGTCTCATTTGGCACTGCCTTCGAAGCTATCTTACATGACTAGGAAGGAGATGTGGTTACAGACAAATGATTCCATTTTGTTCCTTTGGACGGTGTTTCCAGTGAGCCAGTAAACCTTTGGGCATAGCCCAATTGCCATGCGATACAGCTCCCTGAACGCCACAACACCATGCTCCATTTTGCTACCAACCTCTAAACCTTCTTAGGTAGTGAGAAGCCTCTCGTCATAAAATCTCCTCCTTTCTGCTCTTGAGCATTATAGCCAGTGCTCGAGAATAAGCTCTTCAAATTGTCGTTCAGGCCCAACTTTCTTCTCTTGTTGCGCTCCTCTTGTTCCTCGAGTACTCGTGAAGTCAAGGAAGCCGTAGCCGCATTCTTGATACCAGATGCTGTTGGTGTGGATGTCCCGCTCCTGGATTGAGGGGTTGCTGCTCCGTTTTCTGCTAGTCTGATCTTAGCCTTTCCTGAAAGGCTATCTGGTACTCCATTTGATGTCGTTGTCTTCTCTTCAGCTGGAGCTGGATCCGCCTCTGTATGCTTCTTCCGCTTTTTGCCACCCGGAGTCTTCTTCAAAGAATGTGTCAACCCGGCCTCCTTCAGCTTCACGGCTCTAGCTGCCAACTTGGCGATATCTTCCTTCGCTAGAGGCAAGATGGGAATGACATTCTCAGAAGTATAGCCCTCATTACATTCCACACATGTCTCTCCCGCAACTTCTCGAATCGCGACCTCTGAAAAGGCATGTCCGCATGGAACCAGGTATACAGCTTTCGTGGTTGGCCCCAGCTCTTTGCTTGTGATTGGGCATATCTTCCTCTCATCCTTCCCCTCCTTTGAGACAGTGAACTTGACCTCGACAACATCGCGCAGACCATTCACGCGACCTTGCAGAACATCCTCTTTCTCTTTGATGATGGAAGCCGGGACGTCGTCATCTTTCGGAAGAAGCTGTTCTAGGATTGCGTCCTTGTTGTATAATGTTCCAGCACAGTCAGAGACTATTGGCGCAGCGAGAGGGCGGTTGGAGAGAGGACAGTACGTCCAGGCATGGGTTTGCGCTTCGAGTTGGGCGGCCTTTAATTCTGAGGTGTTTGGGTTGCGCGCTGCGTTCTTGACCAGTTCCCGGCGGGTCGGAATACTACCACCATCATTACCCATTGCGCCTGTGAGACGATTGTGATTTGTTACTATGAGGATCAGGATGAAGTGTGGTTGTGGAATTTCCTGAAGACGCCCAGAGACGTAGCTTCGGATAAGGCTTATCGAAAGTGGCGCTAGTGGATTTAGCGACTCGAAGACGATGCATCAGAAGAGCTTCGTCGGATTGATCAACATCAGAATAAAACACACATCTTTGAACTCGCAACACCTTCCTTGTGCATATGGATGGAGATGGCGTATGCAAATTAGAGAGGAAGCTGGCGTACACAGGAGGTCAAAATGTCGCAACAAGCTCTTGATGCTCTCAACCGCATCGTGAGCGATTTGCGCTCACGGTAAGGATGCTCCAACTGCAAGACACATTTGGGCGCAGTCGCTGACAGAATTCAAAATAGAAGTAGCGATGAAATACGAAAGAGAGCAGCTTTAGAGTTGAGAGAGCTGGTGGTAGTTACAGCGAGAGGTAGGCGCGGAGAATAACGTCAGTCCATGACCACCAGGCTGACTATCTCAGACCTCCCCCAAGAAAGGTTCCTGGAGTTTTATAATGTCGTAAACTCGAGAATCACACAGCTTATCAGCCATGGAAATGATCCTGCCGACCGACTCGGCGGCATCCATGCGCTCGACGCGCTCATCGATTTCGACGGCGTCGATGCAGCCCAGAAGACAACCCGATTTATACAATCGCTTCGAACAGTTCTGCGCGGAAAGGATTTGACGCCGATGCAGGCAGCGGCGGTAGCCCTTGGCAAGATTTGCAGACCAGGGGGTTCCCTGGTATCTGAGTTGGTTGAAAGTGAGGTCAAGACGGCACTGGAATGGCTGCAGTCGGATCGGGTGGAGGAGAGACGATACAGTGCTGTCCTTGTTCTTAGAGAGCTTGGACGTAATGCGCCGACCCTGATGTATACGTTTGTTGGCCTCATATTCGACCAAATATGGGTGGGCTTACGCGACAATCGACTTCTCATTCGGCAGACCGCAGCTGAGGCAATCAGCGCTTGTTTCCAGATCATACGCGAGAGAGATCAAGCCATGCGACAGACCTGGCAAGCAAAGATTTATGAGGAAGCAGTTCAGGGTGTCAGGCAAGGTTCAGTGGAGTACATCCATGGTTCTTTGCTGGTGATCAAGGAGTTGCTTCAACAAGGAGGCATGTTCATGCACGAGCACTATCAGGAGGTCTGCGAGATTGTCTTTCGACATAAGGACCACCGAGATATTCAGATTCGTCGAACCGTGGTGATGTTGATTCCCGAGCTGGCAAACTACTCCCCAACAGAGTTTGCCCAGTCTTACCTGCACAAGTTCATGGTTTTCCTATCTGGTATGTTGAAGAAGGACAAAGACCGGAACGATGCATTCTTGGCTATTGGAAACATTGCCAACGCTGTGAAGAGCGCTATAGCACCGTACCTGGATGGAGTTTTGATATATGTTCGGGAGGGCCTGAGTCTCAAATCGTAAGTGCCTGGTTCTTTGAGATCCTGGACCTGATGCTAATACTCCCTAGGAGACGAAGCGGCACAGTTGACCCGGTCTTTGACTGCATCAGCAGACTTGCTGTGGCGGTTGGCCAAACCTTGAGCAAATATATGGAGGCTCTTCTTGATCCAATCTTTGCTTGTGAATTAACCCCAAAGCTCACACAAGCACTGGTGGATATGGCATTTTACATCCCACCTGTGAAGCCGACAATTCAGGAAAGATTACTGGACATGCTCAGCAAAGTGCTTTGCGGAGAACCATTCAAACCTCTGGGTGCGCCAACACCCAACAGCATTGCTGCAGCTCCAGTTGTTCCCAAGGACTCGAAGGATCCTCTCGCATACGAACATCGCCAAGCCGAGATCAAATTAGCCCTGAATACTTTGGGAAGCTTCGACTTCTCCGGCCATGTTCTCAACGAATTCGTTCGCGATGTTGCTATCAAATATGTCGAAGACGAAAGCCCTGATATCCGAGAGGCAGCGGCATTGACTTGCTGTCAGCTTTACGTTCGCGATCCGATTGTCAATCAGACCAGTTATCACGCTATCCAAGTCGTGAGCGAAGTCATTGAAAAACTTCTCACAGTTGGTGTTGCCGATCCTGACCCAGGAATTCGAAGAACCGTCCTTGCAGCTCTCGACGAACGTTTCGACCGACACCTTGCAAAGGCAGAAAATATTAGAACTCTGTTCTTCGCTCTCAACGACGAGGTCTTCGCTATCCGAGAAGTTGCGATCGCCATCATTGGTCGCTTGACGCATGTCAATCCTGCATATGTAATCCCTTCACTGCGAAAGGTTCTCATTCAGATGCTCACGGAACTCGAGTTCTCTGATGTTGCCAGAAACAAGGAAGAGAGCGCAAGGCTGCTGAGCCTGCTCGTTCAGAACTCACAGACACTGATCAAGCCATATGTTGATCCCATGATCTCTGTTCTCCTTCCGAAAGCCCGAGATCCAAGTCCGGCAGTAGCTTCAACTATCCTTAAAGCTATCGGGGAACTTGCAACTGTTGGAGGCGAGGATATGATGCCATACATTGACAAGCTCATGCCAATTATCATAGAGGCTTTGCAAGATCAGAGCTCTTCTACAAAGCGCGAAGCAGCCTTGCGAACTCTGGGGCAGCTGGCAAGCAACTCCGGCTATGTCATCAAGCCCTATTTGGATTATCCGCAGTTACTCGAAATCCTCCAGAACATCATCCGAGGAGAACCTCAAAGAGGACCTTTACGCCAAGAAACCATCAAGCTTATGGGAATTCTAGGTGCTCTCGACCCCTACAGACACCAACAAGTCGAAGAACGATCACCAGAAATGCAACTTCGTCTCGAGTCAAATCAAATGACCGATATCTCCCTGATGATGACCGGTCTTACGCCGTCGAACAAGGAGTATTTCCCGACGGTCGTGATCAACGCGTTGCTCAACATCTTGAAGGACCCCTCTCTGGTCCAGCATCACGCTGTTGTTATTGAGGCCATCATGAGCATATTCAGGACTTTGGGACTAGAGTGTGTCTCTTTTCTGGACAAGATCATACCGGCCTTCTTGAGTGTTATCCGAAGCTCCCCATCGAATCGACTCGAGTCATACTTCAGTCAATTGAGCATCCTAGTAACGATTGTTAGACAGCACATTCGAAACTTCCTTCCTGATATTGTGAGCGTCCTGCAGGAATATTGGAATGTGTCTCCGACTCTTCAGGCCAACATTCTCCAGCTGGTCGAGGCTATTTCACGCTCACTCGAGGGCGAATTCAAGATATACCTAGCTGGTCTACTTCCACTCATGCTGAGTGTGCTAGAGAAGGACGTATCTACGAGACGCTTACCGTCCGAACGAGTGCTTCATGCCTTCCTGGTCTTTGGCTCCAGCAGCGAAGAGTACATGCACTTGATCATTCCAGTCATAGTCAGCGTCTTCGAAAAGCCACAGCAACCTTCCTTCATCCGCAAGTCTGCCATTGAGACCATTGGCAAGATATCGCGACAAGTCAACCTCAATGATTATGCATCCAAGATCATTCATCCCTTGGCGCGAGTGCTAGCTGGAAATGATAGCTCGTTGAGACTTGCAGCACTTGATACGCTCTGTGCACTCATCTTCCAGCTTGGTAAAGATTACCTCCACTTCGTCGGGACCATTAACAAAGTGCTTGTGGCACACCAGATTCAACATCAGAATTACGAACTCTTAGTCAGCAAGTTGCAGAAAGGAGAGGTATTGCCACAAGATCTTAACGCTGAGGACCGCTACCACAATCAAATCGACGAAGCACCATTTGCTGACGTCAGCAACAAGAAGCTTGACTCAAATCCAGTTCACCTCAAAGCCTCCTGGGACGCTACTGGGAAGTCGACAAAGGAGGATTGGCAAGAATGGATGCGCAGATTCAGTGTCACTGTTCTTATGGAGTCCCCCAACCATGCTCTCAGATCGTGCGCGAGTCTCGCCAGCGTATATCCCCCACTGGCACGAGAGCTATTCAATTCCGCTTTCGTTTCTTGTTGGGGTGATCTCTTTGAGCCTTATCAGGCAAGTTCTGACCTTCAATTTCCCAGTCAAGATACCCCCCTCAAATTACCCCATGCTAAGCCTCAATCAAAGGACGACTTGATTCAAAATATCGAGACCGCGATTCGATCTCCCCATGTCACACCCGACCTTCTTGGCATATTACTAAACCTCGCAGAATTTATGGAGCATGACGATAAAGCCCTTCCAATCGATATTCGAGTGTTGGGTCGCGAAGCTGGCAGATGCCATGCGTGGGCGAAGGCGCTGCATTACAAGGAGCTGGAATTCTGCCAAGACCAGACAAGTGGTGCCGTTGAAGCGCTAATTCAAATTAACAACCAGCTACAGCAATACGACGCTGCTATCGGTATTCTACGCAAGGCCCAGCTCTACAAGGAGGGTATCCAGCTGCGCGAGACTTGGTTTGAGAAACTCGAGCGCTGGGAGGAGGCCCTGGAATTCTACAAGAAGCGCGAAGAAGAATTTCCTGACCAGGCAGAGAGTTTTGACATCATCATGGGCAAGATGAGATGCCTCCATGCTCTGGGTGAGTGGGATTCGCTGTCTGCTCTTGCTCAAGACCAATGGCGTACGTCTACCTTGGAGATCAAACGAGCAGTTGCACCTCTGGCTACTGGCGCTGCTTGGGGTCTTGGAAAATGGGACTTGATGGACGACTACCTCAGTGTGATGAAGGCCAACACTCCCGATCGATCTTTCTTCGGGGCCATTCTCGCCTTGCACCGAAACCAATTCCGGGAAGCCGCTCTATATATTCAGAAGGCCAGAGAAGGCCTAGATACCGAACTGAGCGCCCTGGTCAGCGAGTCTTACAACAGAGCCTACACTGTCGTTGTTCGAGTACAGATGTTGGCAGAGCTCGAAGAACTCATCACCTACAAGCAGAGTAACAACAACCCTGCGAAGCAGGAGACTATGCGACAGACTTGGGAGAAGCGTCTCCTTGGTTGCCAACGCAATGTTGAGGTTTGGCAGAGAATGTTGAGATTACGCGGCCTGGTTATTTCCCCGAAGGAGAATATGCAAATGTGCATCAAATTTGCAAACCTGTGCCGAAAATCCGGCCGGATGGGACTCGCAGAAATGGAGCTGAAGACCCTCATCGGAAGCGAGGAAAGCTTGGACATGATGCTACCTATCACCGAGACAGGAGAGTACCGACGAAATGGACGTTCGCCATCGAAGACCATTCCACCGCATGTCAATTACGCCGTCCTTAAATACCAGTGGGCTGCTGGCAAACAGACTCAAGCTTTGGAGGCTCTTAAGATTTTCACAACAGAGATGGCTGATAAGTTGGAAGCTGCTCAGATGGCCGCTCAAGGCATGAACGGTACTAATGACGTCCACGGCATGAATGGTATGAACGGCCTGAATGGAGCTGCCGCTACCAATGGTTATGGATTGCACAGCAATGGCTTGTCTGCCGCCAACGCTGTGCTGAGCCCCAAAGCTATGGCTGATCACACTAAACTCCTCGCTCGGTGCTGCTTGAAGCAAGGCGAATGGCAAGTTGTGCAGAAGAAGGGTGACTGGCAGCATGATCATGTCGATGATGTCTTGGCTTCTTACCGGGCTGCGACACGCTTCAATCCCAACTGGTACAAAGCCTGGCATGCATGGGCTCTTGCGAACTTCGAGATCGTACAGGCTATCAGTCAACGACCGGAGCACGATTCGACACCCGTTCCACCAAACATTGTTATCGAGCATGTGGTTCCTGCAGTTCGTGGTTTCTTCAAATCGATCGCACTCTCGGACGGCAGCTCTCTGCAAGATACACTTCGTCTGTTAACCTTGTGGTTTGCCCACGGCGGTAGCCCAGAGGTGAATGCCGCTGTTACTGAAGGCTTTGCCTCGGTCAGTGTTGATACCTGGCTGGAAGTCATTCCTCAACTTATTGCTCGAATCAATCAACCAAACACTCGGGTTCGACAGTCAATCCACAATCTGCTCGCAGATATCGGCAGAGCTCATCCACAGGCACTTGTCTACCCATTGACGGTCGCAATGAAATCAGCTCCGAATACTAGGCGATCAAGATCAGCCATGCAGATCATGGACAGTATGCGCCAGCACAGCGCTCGACTCGTTGAACAGGCGGATATTGTCAGTCATGAGCTCATTCGTGTTGCAGTTCTGTGGCATGAACAGTGGCATGAAGGTCTTGAGGAGGCTTCTAGACTGTACTTCGGTGACCGAAATATCGAGGGTATGTTTGCTACCTTGGCACCGTTGCATGATATGCTCGACCAAGGTCCAGAAACACTCCGAGAGATTTCCTTCGCCCAGACTTTCGGCCGTGACCTCCAAGAAGCCCGTGAATGGTGTTACACCTACCGACAATCAGGAGATGTTGGCGATATCAACCAGGCTTGGGACCTCTACTACCAGGTGTTCAGAAGAATCGCACGCCAACTCCCACAACTCAACAATCTGGAATTGGCTTACGTGTCACCCAAGCTTCTTCACGCCCGGGATCTGGATTTGGCCGTACCTGGTACCTACCAAAGTGGAAAGCCCGTCATCAGAATTCTCAACTTCGACACTAACTTCAGCGTCATCTCGTCGAAACAACGTCCCCGAAAGCTTAGCCTCAATGGAAGCGATGGCACGGCCTACGCATTCCTTCTTAAGGGTCACGAAGATATTCGTCAAGATGAACGTGTCATGCAGCTATTCGGCCTGTGCAATACTCTGTTGACCAGCGACTCGGAGTCATACAAGAGACACCTTAACATACAACGATACCCCGCTATTCCTCTGTCGCAAAACTCAGGTCTTTTGGGCTGGGTTCCAAACAGCGACACCCTCCACGTCTTAATTCGCGAGTACAGAGAGAGTCGCAAGATCCTACTCAACATCGAACACCGCATCATGTTGCAGATGGCACCAGACTACGATAATCTTACTCTCATGCAAAAGGTCGAAGTTTTCGGATACGCGTTGGACAACACCACTGGTCAAGATCTCTACCGAGTGCTTTGGCTGAAAAGCAAGAGCTCAGAATCCTGGCTTGAGCGACGTACCAACTATACTCGATCCTTGGGTGTGATGTCCATGGTTGGCTACATCCTTGGTCTCGGTGATAGACATCCTTCGAACTTGATGCTCGACAGAATTACTGGCAAGATCATCCATATCGATTTTGGTGACTGTTTCGAAGTTGCTATGCATCGCGAGAAATATCCAGAGCGAGTGCCGTTCCGATTGACGAGAATGTTGACGTATGCCATGGAAGTTAGCAACATTGAGGGAAGTTTCAGAATCACTTGTGAGAATGTCATGAGAGTGTTACGCGACAACAAAGAATCTTTAATGGCTGTCCTGGAAGCTGTAAGTATCTTTCCCACATCTTGGTTTGCATTTCTAACGATCAATAGTTCATTCATGATCCTCTCCTGAATTGGCGTCTCACAGGCGAAAATACTTCTCCACCAGGTCCCAACTTCCGCTCAGAACGCCGTGATTCTATCATGGCTGCCCAAGACCGCAGACCCTCGATCATGGATGCTGAAGTCCCACCATCCGCGTTCATGGCTCAAGATCCTACCGCTGCGCCAGGAGGACCGCCATCCTCACGGTCACGCGCAAGAACGAATTCCACAGCAGCCGGTGCGGGAGCACCAGACGCAGATGCAGCGGAGACCCAGAACGAGAGAGCAGTGCAGGTGTTGAACAGAGTCAAGGAGAAGCTCACAGGTCACGATTTTAGACCCGACGAAGAACTCACTTATATCCTCCAAGTAGACAAGCTACTGATCGAGGCGACGAAGTTGGAGAATCTATGCCAGCATTATATCGGCTGGTGTAGTTTCTGGTGAGGCGGTGACAGGGAAGGTGCATAGAAAGGTAGATAGATCATTTACGATTGAACGGCCTACATGGTGGCGTTTTGAGCGATGCTTTTTCACATGATAGGGTGGAAGGATACTTGGAATAAAGGCGGAGATTGTATTACTCTTGTACATATAGAGTGCATTTTGCGGTTTTGCACTGGAGTTTGGGCATAGGGATGGGCGTAGCAGGTGGGCCATGCAATTTATACGATGCATTACATGGTGGTGACTTGCTGAATCGTTGAAATGGGGTGAGTGACTGAGATAATAGCTTCACATATTACTTCGATATCCAATATGTCAGGCAAGGCGATAATTCTCCAAGTGGAGAATCTCTCCCATCGCTGATTCTCAAACATCGCTTCGAGCATGAGACGGTTAAGCATTGCATTATTATGAGCGAGATCTTGTAATAAAGATCAGATGAAAAGACGGGATGAAACCCCGCCAATGATCTGCAACGCAGCATGCTTCGGAGGTTAAATCATCCCTCCCTCAACATGGAGATCTAAACTTTTCTCCGAAGTTACTGAGACTGGAAGTGCAGCGGCTGACCAGTGTCTTGGCGGCTGGATGAGGACATGAGACGAAGGAGGCAATGCATTGCCGGTTATCTAACTGATCCTTTGGAGCTAGTATTCTGCCGCCCAGAAGCCTGACAGACAGGCACACTGTGCCCAGAAGATGACTGCGTCGGCTTACAGGATGTCTCATGTCAGTTCAGGCTCAACTTCAGATCCATCCAGAAGCGTTGCTGAGCATTGCTTGTTGTCACTTCCAAATGCCACCTGGAGTCTCCTTTCCGCCTTGGCATTGTCTCGATGGAAGTCACCGTCTGAAGCTTGACGCCAAGGATTATATATCTTTCATTTTCCTTCTAATATCTCTCGCCCTTGTCATTCAAAGTCACACTCTTTGCTTCCTTTCCGTTCACGATCGTTTTTAAACTTCTCATTCTTTCTCATCTGTCGGTCAGGTGCATCTGTACACCTTTTAATATTGCATCATATATGCATTCCAACTTCTTGCCCTCGGCCTCCTTGCTTCAACACCGCTCGCTTCTGTTCATTGCCTGCTTATCATTGCCACTGGAGACTTGGAGGAAACGGGACTGGACTGGGAGTTCTGTTCGCCGACGACAATACCCTGAACGACGTGGCCGTATTCAAAGGTACTGCTGGAGTAATCGCTCAACTAACATCAATAATTCAGAGTGGAAACGTGGTCCTAGCCACCGCCTTCACAGCACAGATCAAGCTCACCGGCGCAACCCTTCCTCAAGTCTCAACAGGAGGAACCGTCACGATATTCTCCACCATATCAACGCTGATGGAGCGGGACCGATGACATGCTCTACGTCTACCGATGCAACGGGCCAAGACTTTCATGACTATGATAATCACTATGAACGTTCTGGGTGCGAATGGTAGGAGCGATGCTGCCAATGAGAACTTCCCTCTTGTTGCAAAGCTGCCGCCTGTACAGGAACTGTGGCAATGGATACGAATGTTTGTGTTGTCAAGTGCACGAATTCTGTTGGACCTTTTGGATCTAATGTTCTTGTTCAACAAGGGCTGCGAAGAAGAGAAGGAGTGTTGGGACGGGTGGGAGTGTGCCTGCGAGAGCGAAAGGCTTGTTGAGTTTGTAAGGACCCTCGCAGCTAGAATATCAGGCATCAACTACCTAGCAGAATAACTCAAAGGGGAACTCTCATGCCATTTCTTGTATTCAACTTCTTGTACGACGGCGCAAAACGGTCGAGACATTCGGTAGTTGGTTAAACAACACAGCTGAATACTAATCCAACAGCGTAACTTGGAATATATTAGTCTATGATATCTATCCAAACCAGTAAATAATACAGTACTCCTAGTTTGTCGCTGTTGGCTACTCCTTATGCAACCTTGCACAACCCTCAAACTGGGGAGATAGTTTTTGGACCTCGGCTCAAAATACGGGATCCTCGTATTTATACTCTGCAAATCCGGGGTAGCCTATCATCCGGGAAATAGACCAATAGAACACTATTTGGGACCCAACTTCTACCAATTTTGGTTAATGTTAGGGAGTGCTGATGAGTTGAATTCGCGAGAGAGCCAATGCCTCGTAGCGCCCAGATGGGGAGCTGACAAGGTGGGGTCTAGTGCCGGGTGAATCAGTACATTAGCTGTCAGGGGGATTTAAATGTTGATAGCTTCTCCATCAGCTCTTTCTTAAACACTTTAGGATACAAATTCAAAATTCAGAATATCCAGCAGCAGCATCAGAGATAAGCCGAAGAACTCCTAATGCCAGAATTCACACCAGAAAGGTAAGTATCTGCTCAATATCAGAAAATCTAGGCTGACGGCTTCGCAGTGTTGCCTTCGTCACGGGTGAATCTCCTACCCTACCTTGACCTCTTGGTACTGAGTCAGAGCCATTGTACTGACACCCACCAGGGGCCGGCTCAGGCATCGGTCTGGCAGTAGCCCAGCGTCTCGTCGCCGACGGCATCAAACACATCGCCGTCATCGACATCACCTCAGAGCACCTCTCCGAATGTGTCTCCTCTCTCAGCACCATCGATTCCTCAGCCCAAGTCCTAAAACTTGGCTGTGATTGCAGCTCTGAAGAAGCAATTGAAGCCGCTATCTCCGAGACTGTGAAGAAATTTGGGAGACTGGATGTGTGTTTCAATGCTGCTGGAATTGGCGCAGGCCCTGAGGGTCCTAGTGCCATTGCGGAGATGAGTTCGCAGAATTTGGATGCGGTTTTAGGACTCAATCTGAGGGGTGTTTGGCTTTGTGAGAGAGCGGAGATTAGGCAGATGTTGAAGCAGGAGATGAGGGATGTTACGTGAGTCTATGGTTTCTGCAGAGCGGGTTACATGAGCTGATTCGAGGTCGCGATCAGTACAGGACTGAAGCTTAAGACGAGAGGGAGTATTGTGAATGTTGGGAGTTTGACTAGTCATTTGGCTATCAACAAGTTGACGCCTTATATCATGTCTAAGCACGGTACGTTATACCCCTATCAAGCCCTTCAAACTGTGTACTGATAATTCTCAGCTGTTCTGGGTCTCACCAGAGCGGATGCTTTGGACTACGGCCAAGAAGGAATCAGAATCAACTGCATATGCCCGGGATGGATCAAGACGAAGATGACTCAGCTTCTGTGGGAGAGTCCTCTGGTGAGTTCTTATTGTCCGCTGGGAAGTTTAGCACTGACAGAAAGAAGGGCGCCACATATGCAGCAAGAGCGCCAATGAATCGTTGGGGGATGCCTGAAGAGGTTGCGTATATAGTTAGTTTCCTGTTAAGTGATAAGGCTAGCTACATGACTGGGACGAGTATTGAGGTTGATGGAGGATATCATGTCTGTTGATATGCTCAGATATGTGTATCGTTCATCAAGTCCAGCGAACGATGGAGTTGAGCATCTGCTGTGGCGGCCTTACCGTACTTAACCAAAGCAAAACCAGTATCCAACTACCTTGTAAACCACCATCTCAAAGTCTCGGAGCACAGGGGTATTCGAAGGAATCTGATGATTATTGTCGTATTATCGAATCGATCTGAACTATGTCTTTTCACGTCTGATATCGTACATATACAAGTTTATCCCACGGTCCATGCAAATGCTGACCAAACCCACTGTACAATCCCAAACGCCTGGCTATGTCGAATACAGAGGGAAGATTTCGAGACTGCGCTCGGGTCGAAGGGTAGCCCAACCGGACCATTCATGCTGGCCATCTCTTCACCAGTTCATCTATCACCTGGGCGTAACCATCGCACCAAGCACTATTACCACCACCCCTCGCAAAGCGCTACCGATCCTTAAAAACCTTCGGTTTCCACCCCCCCTTCAATTCCGCCTCTCTACTCGCTGCCTCCGCCGCCTGTCTTACTTCGTTCTCAATACGTTCTCTCGCCCTCAGAATCTTGCTCTGTAAATAGAAACTCCCCCCTTTCTTAGGATCATTGGCATCGAACAGTTTCTTAAATCGTTCCATCACGTCCTCCATATTCGTTTGGCCTTTTTGAGGTGGCTTGACGTTTAGGATCTTGCATGCTTCTTCGAGGGTTAGGCCGTGGGAGGCGAAGGTATTTGCCGAACCGGATTTTGCTTGGGCTTTGGCGTATTGGGATGATGCGGATGCTTGCTTGTAAGCTTCTGCGAAGGCGCGGCCCAGGACGCGGCTCCCGGTGAGGACTACTTGGGTTATTATTCGATGCGCCTGGGAGGATGTTAGTTGGAGGTGCCATTGAGAGGGATCTAATCATCTAGATGGTTCGCGTGGGAAATAGAGTTTGAGAAGGATGTAGACCTACCATGCTGTGATAAAATCTCGAACAATCACCGCTTTTGAATTGGAATGCGTGGTGATGGCAAAGCAAGTGAAGTCGAAGATCTCGGTCTCTCCAGAACTTTTTTGCAGCGTAACGGAAAAAGCCGCCCCAGCTTCCGGCCGCTCAAAATTTATTTTCGCCTAATATCCAAGGCGCCAATATCAAATCCAAGATGACAGTTGGACAAGCTGTGAACAACTACACCACTTCCTTGCTCTCATAACCTCCACATTGTCATTCTTCTTGAAAACCATTCCATCACACTCTTTAAAAGCCCCCACAGCTCTAGCTATGGCGCAATTTTTCCAACAACCCCAAAATCCCCCATATGGTCAATCCGCGCAAAACCTCCAATTCTACCCATCATCATATACACCCAACCCAGTCTCGGGGCACGCCACACCCTCACAAGCATCCTACGGCTATGGCGCACCGGCAGGAAGTCCCTCTTACGGCGGCGGAGGAGGTTTTAATTCTGGATTTGGAGGAGCTGCGGGTGTGAGTGGGCGGATGGGAGAGCAGGGAGGGCTGAGGACGGGTTGGTTGGCGGCTTTTGGGACGGAGGGGTATGATGGGGAACCGCCGCTGCTGGAGGAGTTGGGGGTTAATTTTGGGCATGTTTGGAGCAAGGTATGTCTTCATCTCCCCTTCCCTGTCCTTCCATTTTTTCTTCTCCCATCAAAATGCCATAGGCGTAACCAAATACTGATTCTGGAACAAAGACATTAGCAGTACTCAATCCCCTAGCACGAATAGACCAGCACATAATGGACGACTCCGACCTGGCAGGGCCAATCCTCTTCTTCCTCCTCTTCGGCACCTTCCTTCTCTTCAGCGGAAAAGTGCATTTCGGCTACATCTACGGTCTTGCGCTCCTAGGCTCCACCACCCTCCATGTAATCCTCTCCCTCATGTCTCCTCCCTTAAACGAATCCACCTCATCAGCAATTCACGACCATACGTCCGCTCCCCACCAATCACAATCATCATCTCACCTCTCTTCCACCCTCACTTTCCCCAGGAGCGCATCGGTATTGGGGTATTGTTTACTGCCATTGGTGATGACGAGTTTAGTGGGAATTGTCGTCCCGATGGATGGGATGCTGGGATATGTCCTAACAAGTCTTGCGATCGTGTGGTGTACGTATAGTTCGTCAGGTATGTTTTGCGCAGTGGGGAGAATGAGGGCGATGAGGGGTCTGGTCGCGTATCCGCTTGCGTTGTTTTATGGGTGTTTTGGGATTATGGAGGTTTTTGCTAGTAGGAGCGGAAATGGGCTGGGTGGGAAGTGAGCTGGGGAGATAAAAGGATGTGCTTTGGGAAAGGGCAAAAGCATACTTGGCGTAGTTTGTCTTGTCTATTTAAAGGGTTTACGGTGGGCTGGAAGGATAGATACAGTAATGCATAGGGAGCATATTAAGGTCTCTTCGAATCTGTACTTTTACAAGCCCAGAACTGCCATCCTTTGAGCGTATTCTTGATTCACCTAGACACAGGTTATCATATACATAGATATAGATATTGATAACGCAATGGTATTCGCTAGTAAGTTATTCCCCTATTTCACACCTACTCCAGTCCCATCCTAGCATCATCTCCAATACCCCAATCCGCTTCTCTTGGTCGTGGAGGTCTATCATCATCACTAGCTTCCCTCAAACTCAAACTACTCCTCCGACTCGCCGTCCCAGCCGTTCCTCTCCTCCTAATGCTCCCAGGTCTGAACCCCGACCCTTTGCTATTAGTGCTCTTAACACTTTCTGCGTATTCAGGAGGTGCTTCTGAGGGACTGGTGATGGATGTATGGGCGGTCTCGGGAGTGCTGTTGCGAGTGGGTGTTGGCGAGGGCGTGATTTCGGTGGAGGGAGTGATTTCAACGAGTTCGGCGTCTCGATACCATTTTCGTCGGCGAGTGTAACGGCCCCAGGAATCTTGACCACGGCGTCCGTTTTGCCACTGTTTTCTTTGTCAGATTCTATGTTTAAGCGGGGATCGGAAAGGGTCATACCTTATTATCGTAATAAATCCAGCCCTGCCCACCGTCAGTAGTGTCAGTCTTCGCCTTAGTCCCTCCCTCATCATATTCCCCGGCACCCTCTACAAGCCACTGACTACCTTCAACCCACCTCCATCTCGCTCCTCCACCTTCAACATCCGGTAATTCAAACTCCTCTTTAGTAGGAGCCGGATTCAAATGTTCATCCGTCCATGCCGCTCTCTCATACGTAAATAACGACGTTGTCCAACCTAACCCAACCCATCTCCGTTGGTTCTCATATAATATAAACGTGAATTTCACGCCCGGAGCATCTGGTCTTCGTTTCGTTGCCGCTGAAGCAGCTAGAGACGCTTCTTCTTGGTATGCGGATTTTGTTCGAGGAGGTTGGTTCGGTCTTTTTTCTGAGGATTTCGGTGATGGGGAGGTTTCGAGTTGGAGGCCGGTGATGACAGTACATATTCGCCGTACCAGAGTAGATCTCCAGAGAATGGCTCTGGATACTTTGTTTGGCCGGGAATGCCATGTGAGGAAGAGCGTCCCGGCCACTAGGATCATTCGTTTGGTGGTTATTATTTGTATTGGGCGGAGTGTGAGGACAATCCATAGTGGCGTGACGAGGAGGATTCGTATTAACAGGGTTGTGAGAGCTGGTCTTGTAGTCGCGGAGGTTGCGGTTCTTTGGGTGGAGAGAAAATCGGTGAGTTCGAGGAGCGGATCTAGGAGGATATTGCATCTTGTTGTAAAGACCTTTAGTGTTTCGACAATTTCGTCCAGTGTCTTCTGGTGTTTTGTGTTTGTGATTTCGGAGTCAACTTTCTTGTGTCCTTTCTTCTGCTTCTCTCCCGTCCAGCCGGTTGAAGATAGAGGGGAATACCGCCGCGAGTACATCCCCAGTATCAACCCCAAAACTATCACTATCGGTCCAGCCCATCTCATAACCGCATCTCCATAGAGCACTACTCCCCAGAACCCCGCGACGAGCAGGAAGCTCTCCCACGGATCGCCGCTCGTCCATGTCAGCAGCCCCGCAAGTTTATTGAGGGGCAACAAGAAGGGATGTGAATATGCCAACGCGCGAGTGATTTGCGGAGGAGTAGCTATTAACAGCGGCGACTTCTGATGTACTAGAATGGTGGAACGCTGCTTGCTGGCAGAAGAAGCATGTGAAATAGTTATCGGGCTGAATGATGCGGTGGTTGGAGGGTTCGGATCGTGGATGGCCTGGGATGCGCCATCGTCGTCCCTTCTGGAATTTGGAGTATTCGACATTAAATCCAACCAAGGGGTTTCCTTGTGGAAGGGTCAGTATTGGTGTTCATACTCGCTCCGTGGGGGGTTGTGTATCTAGACTCACAAACGCAGCCATTAATGACGCACAGCCCGAGGCAGCAGGCTTCGTTCGCGAGATTCAGGGAACGCAAGGTTACATTTCAATCTCACAATGAAGAAGAGGTGCTGGAGTTTTTGTGTGAAATAAGAATATCGGGGTATTATGAGAGTCTCTTCGGCATCACACTTCACTTGAGTCAGGTAAGCTCAAAGAATGTTCGGCACGCGATTGAGAGAATTGCTCTCGGTCGGCATGTGATGCCTGGTAGAAAAGGGTCCACTGGCAGCCTTGCAGATGCCAGTCGTTCAATGTTGGCTCTTTACAAATAGCATAGGTAGTAGTGAATATGTTGGATATGCCTATACAGTGAATAATAAATTGAATTTAAGATTCTCTTTCGTCTTCTAGCCAAACCAAACCAAATTCACTTCCATTCGTCAGTTCCAACATTGAAACTTGTCAGCCTTGTCAGCAGCACGAACAAAAAAACAGTAGAAGCGAGGGTGGCGCTAAAATAGAATTTCAAACCCAAAAACCTTCTCCAACCGCACTTTCCTTTGCAATGACAAACTCTTGGGCACCCATCAACTACCCAACACCTCCCAAGATGTCGCGACTCCCTCCTCTCCCACCTGGATTACCTCCCAGGCCCGTCGATTCCTATCGACCGAGTCCTCCCCGCGATGACCGCTTCGAAAACCGCGACTATGATCGTGGTGGTGAGCGAGACCGCGACCGCCAACCAATGTACCAGTTTGGTTCAAACAATGACTACTATCGTCGGTCACCGCCTAGAAACAACCGCAACCATGATAGCTATGTGCCTGGAACTGCGCCCCCTCCTCTTCGCCCAGCATCAAGTGTGTACCGCCCACAGTACGAGCAAGGACCTCCACCTGATTTCACCTTTCGTCATGATGCACCACCTGCCATTTCTGCCGCCAACGCTGATGTCTATCGGCCTACATCCCCACAACCACGCCGAAATAACTACCAACAGAATAACAATGGCTATAGGCAGGGTCAAGGTCAAGGTCAAGGCCGAGGTGGCTATCGAGGTCGGCAAGGACCCCGAATGGCCTCGGATCGTGCATTCCTCAAAGGAAATCGTGAACCCACCCCAGAGTTGATGCCAG
This sequence comes from Gamarada debralockiae, assembly GCA_002803225.1. Lineage (NCBI taxonomy): Eukaryota > Fungi > Ascomycota > Leotiomycetes > Helotiales > Hyphodiscaceae > Gamarada > Gamarada debralockiae. Next base: position 38,094 of record NXFV01001689.1, read on the forward strand.
GAATGGATGAGGAAGAGACTGGTGTCAGATTCAAGCCAATCGAAGATGTGTCTGACAGCGAGGAAGCGGAAATGGATATGTCCGATGATGAGAATGACGTTGCCGAACAGCCAAAGAAGAAGGCCCGCACTGTTAGCAAGGCTGCAGATGGTGATTCTGTACCGAGATGGTCTAATCCAGATCCCTATACCGCCTTGCCACCACCAGATGAGTCACAGCGTAAGAAGAAGGATGTTGTCAAGTTGATTAGAAAGGCACGCGTCGAGACGACCTCCGCAAGCGCTGCTAAGGTCGATCCTGCAGATGATTTCATTTCATTTGATTTTGGTGATGAGGAAGATTCTCTCCAGAGCGATCACTCCAGTCCTGACAGGTCTGGAATGGGCGTCGCTGGAGCACCCACTGGTCCTCGCTTCAGCCACCACACAAACCTCCATAACCAGCAAGTCCCATCTGCACCGGTGGCTGCTGTTCCAACGAGAGTGGCCCATCAGCAGGTTCAAGCTCAAGTCAACCAGCCAACTCTCCAAACTCGAACTAATACTCGGAGCGTTCAGGGCCGGGTTAACGATCAGAATGTTCAAATTCAATTTAACGATGAGAAATTCCGGTTCGGCTTTTCCCTTCCTGAAGCACACCCTTCTTAGCTAAAAGGTCAACAGTTCATCCAAACCCGTCAACTTAGACACCACCTCCGATCCTGCTTTGGGCAGCCGGAAGCGAAACATTCGAGATGAGATCAAAGCCGCACCAATGCTCCACAAAATTGGCAAAAATGTCTCAAAGAAGCCAGTCAACGGCACCATTCTGAAAGAGTGGCAAGCGAAGGGTGACGCTTCAAGTACTCCGTGGCTCGAAATCGATCATTCCGATACTGCAAACATGGGATTATGGTAAGTGGCTTAATTCTCCTGGGGACTATAATCCCAGACATCCAAAATACTCTGATCACAGTTGACTTCTTTCATAGGCTTCACAAGGAGATTGTCGACTTCTATAATTACGTCAAACCCCGAGACTTCGAGAACACCATTCGTACCAAGTTGATGGAAGACCTCCGTAGTCGGTTGAAACACGATAAATTCTACTCTGAGACTGACATCCACACCTTTGGCTCTTTCCCCGCTGGTCTCTATCTCCCAACTGCTGATATGGACCTTGTCTGCGTGTCAGATGAGTTCATGAGAACGGGTAGACGTCAACTCGGTAACAGCAATAATTTCTATCGCAAATTTGGAAATTTTATCCAACATCATGGTCTGGCTATCAATGGATCGGTTGAGATCATCGCTAAAGCCAAAGTCCCTCTGGTCAAGTACGTCGATAAGCTCACCGGCCTCAAGGTTGATATATCTTTCGAGAATACAACCGGCTTAGTCGCGAATCAGACATTCCAGGACTGGAAGGCTCAATTCCCTGCCATGCCGATACTTGTTACTTTGATCAAGCACATATTGGCCATGAGAGGTCTGAACGAGCCAGTCAACGGCGGTATTGGCGGTTTCTCTGTCACCTGTCTTGTCGTAAGTTTACTCCAGAATATGCCTCAAGTTCAGAGTAGAACTATGATTCCGGAGCACCACCTGGGTGAAATTCTCATGGAGTTCTTTGACCTCTACGGAAATCAATTTAACACCACCACGACCGCGATTCAATTCAATCCTCCGGGTTATTTGTCAAAGGTATGTTCGAGCCCTCCAAAATGCATTCGTACCCTATATCTCAGCCCTGGAGCAGCATGCAACAGCCTGATACCCCCCCATCAATTATATTTGCTTCGTTTACTGACTGGATATAGGCACACGCTGGAATTCCTTACAACGCGAGAAACGCCGACCGACTCTCTATCATCGACCCCAACAATTCCGCGAATGACATCTCAGGCGGTTCCGCAAACACAGGAACGATTCTCAAGTGCTTCTCCGAAGCTTATGTTGATTTGCAGAAGCGTATGGGCGAACTTCACTTCGTAGTTCCTGCAGCCCGTCGTGACGAGAGCATTCTGAAATGCATCATTAGCGGAAACTACAGCTCCTTCAAGCTTCAGCGTGAGCACCTTGCTCATGTCCACGAGAAGCTCCATGGACCTGTCAATGCTATCTGATTGGTGCTTTGCGCTTGATTGATGACCGAGTATATGTCCCCGGCAGGAGTTTGCTATGGTGTACGGATATGGTGGAATGGAAGATACCCCGTGGCGTTTTAAGGGCATATATTGAGGGACTTGTACACTAGCAGATTTGCTCCCTGGCTTTTCGTTCTACTTTCATTGATTCAACCCCCGATTATAAAACAATAGCTAGTGACTGACAAAGGCCACAGTGATCGACTCGAACTTGCCATCAACGACTTGACAGCGAGAATACTCGATCACTTCACCAAATCAAATCAAATCGAAAGATTCAACACAAGATCCCGATCCCTCGAATTTTGGTTTCTGCGTTCGCCGGTCTCGTTTCCTCGATTTGGCTCTTGCCGATTCGAGACGTTTTTGTTTGCTTGCCAGAATGGCGTTACTGCTAACAGTTCTTTCCCGAATAGGAAATCCCGAGCTCGGTTGATCTTGCTAAACGCAGATGCTCCTGCCGATTTGCTTCGTTTGTCTGGGTGATTTGCCATCTGGCTTATGCTTCACGGCTTGGCTGGTGGTCATCTCGCCTTCTTTCTCACTGTGGTGGCACTTGGTGTGTAGCCATGGAGAGGAAGTGGACTTTGTTTTGACTCGATGTCCCATGTTGAGTGATTTGAACTAGGTGTGAATGGAGCTCTTTGACAGACCTGGGAGTTCGCGATGGCGAGTGCTGGTATCCATCATCGTCACGTGAGCAGTTTGATGTCATAAAATCTTCGGTTCCAAAGTAATCGAATCTTAGGTAGCACTTTTTTCCCTGTCCAGATCATCCCATGTCCAAGATCTCTAAGTTCTAAGCAATACCCATGAGGACGGTTGCAAGCCGGGGTGTCCGAAGCTCCGTCCAATGAGGCGTGTGGCTGAAGTTTCGACTGCACGTCACAATTCATTCCTTGATTTCAGCTCCCCGGTATTGATTCTCAACACCACGAATCTCTTCAAATGTCGAGACAAATTCGAAAATAATGGACGGCCAGCAAGAACCTGCTCTAATGGCCCCGGCGCCACTTGATGCAACCCCTGGAGTCCTCCCGTCCGTCGATTCTGCTAGATGGGAGAAGTGGTTTCAACCCGGTGTAGATACCAGCAAGTCAGTAGCTGTCCAGTATCCCAAGGCCTAAAAGTTGTAACCCTGAACTCGTAACAGACGTTATGAAGCGGCCTTGAAACGTTGCAAAGAAGTAAACAAAGACCTTCAACTGGGCTCTTTCGATACTAAGAAGGGAAATTTGAGCACTATGATACATCAATGGGCACCGATCCGCAATGTGAAGCCGAAGCTTTTTACTGCAGACTTGGTGCGAAGGTTCGTTGAGAAAGAACAGGCTAGGATGCCTAGTGATGTTGACTCGAAAGAAGCATGGAGGGAGACGCTCTTGGATCTTGGTTACGTGATTGAAGAAGTGGTGACGAAGATCAAACCGATCATTGATCTTTTCCTGCCTCAGAGCTTGGAGTATACTGTTCCATACGGTTGCTTGATGATAATCTTTCAAGTTCGTTGCCCAGTATTTTTAGATCGTTTTCCTATGACTGATAGGCATTAGGGAGCTGTAGCAAAGAAAGAGCAGGAAGACGCTACTTTTACACTCCTTCAATCACTCTCTGACGACCTCCCCAATTTTGACTTCTATCCAATCATGTTTCCAACGGATGATATGAAAATTACTCTAGCGATGCTCTTCATTCATATCCTAGATCTACTTTATCGGTTGGCTAAGTACTCCGCCTTGGGAGGTTTAGGTGGGGTCTCTTTACGGCCCAGCGATACAAGTACTGATCTTCTTTAGGGAAACTCTGGGATGCTTTATTTCCACGCGATATACTTTCTCTTTCTCAGCTCTCGACAAGCATCCAGGCCACCGCTACAAAATTAGAAACCTTGTGCAGCGCAGGCCATATTGCAGAGACAAGGTCGACCAGTAAAGTTGAGAACACAGATTCCGGTTAGCAGTTCACATCTTGGGAGGCGTTTCGAGAGAGCTGATCACATTGTAGCTGTGACAGAACTCATGACCGATGTCCAGGCTTCATTGAGTTCCACTGCCCATGAACTTTACATCTTGCGCCAGTATATAGAGAAATTGGAAAATGATCAGAAAGGTGTGTTCTGGCTCATTCGATACCGAATGGAGTCCCACTAACAACACAACAGTAACAGATAACGTACTAGCACGCCACCACATCTCTGCAGTCTTCGAAGTTTGGGACTCGCAAGTTGGCGCCGTCGAGAACGAGCTCCAGCTCTGGCAGACCCTCCGGTTCTTCACAGACCCTCGTGATCACTGGAGTCAGAATGGAATTTTGCCTTGCATCGCGAAATGGACAGAATTGCCCTTCAACTCTATTCTTTGGGTCTCCTCCGAGAGTGGCAGTCGTCAGTCCTGGATGACCGAATTCTCCCTCGATTTACTCCGTGTCGTGCGATTTAAAGGGCAAATGGTAACTTTTGCGCTCTGTGATCGGCCCCAAGGAGTTCGTTGGACGCCTGAGATCTTGCTGAAGCAACTGATTTGCCAATTGCTGCATCTAAATCCAGCGCTTGCTATCGATGAGCCGGAACTTTTCAACTTGAGAGCGTTTCGGAGAGCGGATAACTTCACCTCTACATTCCAATTACTGGAATCTATTATTGCTAGGCTGGATGCATTGCTAATTGTTATTGATCGCATTGATCTTTGCCGGAGAGGTCCCAACAGTACCGAAGACCAGACCGTAGCGCAAGCACTCTCCAGACTGACAAAGAGGTTTCCGAAGACACTAAAAACAATTGTTACATCAGGAGGAAGTGTGAAAGAGTTATCTCCCCTTGGGATCAGCATTGCTATAATCAATACAAGGAGAAAGCCACGTCGACGTTCTGAGGACAGTACCGCAGTTAGGGGCAGAGGGATGTCAAGAGAGGCATGACTGAACACAGTGGTTGAGAACTGATTGCGATGGTTCTCAGAGCTGCGTTGCCTGGTTTTGAAGTTGAGCTAGACATTCGAGACTGATCTCAAAGAAAGTTCTAAGTCAGACGAACTAGAACCTCTTCTTACAATTCTGACAGGTCCTCAATTCCGGTCTTGCTCTTGTTCAACCTGCGAAAGAGACATCCAAAGACTGCAGGTTCACACACCCAAGATGTCAAATCTGCATTTCATCTCAGCTCGTCACGGCATCGCGACACGACCCCTTTCCGGACGACCCATCAAGATAATCAACACCCACGGCACGCAATCCGTCGATGTCTGGCCTTCAGCACCTCACAGACTACCAATTAACATCTATCAACAATGCATACGCGCCGCTCACTCCTGAAAATCAATCCAGAAGTCGGCGATACACTCGTAAGCAACGAACGCAAACCCATGTTGACGTTCATCGAGGATACGTCGGGAGGCAAGGTCGATACATTGATCGCAGCGTGCGATCGATGGCGGTATGAGGAGTTGGGTTTTGAGGATTGGCATAGGAATTGCGCTGATAATTTGGTGGAGGCTTTGGAGCTTGCTGGTATGTGTTGCAGATTGGATGAACGAGATGGCATGCGCTGACTGATGAGCAGGTGTCCAACCCCCGCCCTTCACTCCTGGCCCGTTGAATCTTTTCATGAAAGTACCTGTGAAAGGTGATGGCAACGCACTGGATTATGAGAATCCAACGGGGAAGGGAAAGGAGGGGAGTTTGTTATTTTCAAGACGAGATGGATTTGCTGGTCGTGATGTCCGCTGGCCCTTCTGAGATCTTTGGGGCTGAACCGGATGCTCATTTTGAGATTTTTGGGACTAGATGATAACTAAGAAAAGGGGCAACTACTCAGACACTCAAGATTGTTCCAGTCCATACCTCCTAATCAACCCCACACTCCGTCTCACCTTCACCCTCTCCCACCAACCGCGCAACCTCTCCCTTCCTCTAAAAACCTCCTCACCATACAAGTCACTCAACTTAAGCATATACGGCACATAAAAAATATCCACCAGCGTAAACGTATCACCAGCCACATACTTCTTCCCTTCCCCTCCTCTATCACCCTCTTCCCTTCTCCCTACCCCTTCACCAAGAATCCTCTCCATCCCATCCAAAACTCCCTCCAACCTCCCCCTCAACTCCTCCACCAACTTTTCATCTGTCTTCCCTCCAAACAGGGGTTTGAAATAAGCTTCAAACGCCAATCTGTTGGCTACGGGATCAAAAGATGTGACTTCGACACTAGCTGCTTCTTCGAACTTGGCGACAGCGAACAGGTCGAGGGGATTGGGTAGGAGGGTTTGGTGGGAGGATGAGGAGGCGGAGGAGCAAAGGAGGCAGAGATAGCGACTTATTGCGCGGGATTCGCGGACGGTGAAGGTCGAGGTGGTGGAGGTTAGGAAGGGGACGGTGTTGAAATTGCTGGTAAGTTTTGCGTATTCACCTGTCTAGAAGCATTTAGTTAATTCAAACAAATCGATTTCCGGTATAGGATGGAGGAATGGGATGAGAGAATGGAGGCAGAGGGAGAGCTAACCTTGTGTTCGTTCTTGAGAATATCGATGGGTATGGTCGTGAGTTCTATGCCCAGTTCTGCGGCAGTAAGGAGAACTCTTTGTGGGCAGGGAAGTCGGTTGTCTGAGTAGAGGACCAGATTCTTTGCGATGGTATCCTGCATTTTGAACTTTGAGCGGAGGTTTCTGGGAGAGACTAATATCGTGGTGATAGTAAGACGTTCCCCCCAGAGGAGGAATATGTTGAGTTGAAATAGAACTCGGCGAGCCAAAAGGGGCAGGAAAGCTGCGTAACCGCTTCTGCCTTTGCATGCGGAAGACGAGAACGAATAACAGAAAGTTACACGAATTAAAATTGACAAAAACGTTGATTTTAGGGACAATTGTTTTTCGAGTTCCCTTGGAATATACACTTGTCTTGGCTCGAAGGGTTGTCACAATAAAGGTCCAATGGCACCTGTGTTCAAACTTCCTTGATTTCAAGAGCAGCTCTTCAAATAAAAACGAGTTTGCCTCTCCCATAGCCATGAACATCAATGTGCTGTTCAACAATCAAAACGCCATATTTTACTGCCCTGTCATCCAGTCATCCATCAAGGAAATCCTTCGTAGACATCATAACTCGTAGCTCAACGTGCTGAAATCAGCCGCCCACATTTCCATCATCTCAAGACGCCCGCACTTCTCGCACTCTCTCCAACCCTGACACCATCCTCCTCACCATCCTTCTCCCTCTCTCTTCCCCGACCTACACCGGCGACGTTGTCCCGAACTCCCACACTGGCCGTGGTACTAACACTCTCGCTCCTAGTTCGACTCGCATCACTCTGTCTCCTGGTCCTCAGTGTACGCTCCAGTTCCCTAATGCGTCTCTTAAGGGCCTCATTCTCCCGCTTCACGGCCTCAAGCTCGTGCCTATGAAAAGCAGTCTCCTCATATCGTCCCGTAGTCTGCACACTCGTGACACCTCCCTCAATCCCCGCTCCTGTTCCTAAGGTAGGTATATTCCCCGCACTCGGCTCCCGATGCATACTCATACTCGGTCTCTGCTGGTAGAAATACGGGAAATGGTCAGGATGCTGATAACTACTTTGCGCAGAGCTCATCAGAGCGGGACTACTAGCTCCGCTTTCTCTTGCACCCGTCATAGAGTTTTGTCTGCTGAGAGATTGGGATTGTGGGATTGAGTCGTGTCGAGGTGGGTTGCCGCGTGTGCGGTCCCCAGCAATTCCACCGACTGTCGTACCGGCTGTGAGACTGCGGATGGAAGTGCTAGACGAGGAGCGGTGGTGTCGGCGTTGAGAGGGCGTGGGGTGCGAGGGGCCTGAGAGAAGGTGATTTGCGTTGTGGTCGCCCTGATCGGGAAGGCCGGCTGACGTGGAGGAGGTATTGGATGCGACGGATGCGTTTTGGGCAGCGCGGAGCATAGAGAGTTCGCGGGTTAGGCGGTTCACCTATTTGCTTTTAGCGTTGATGGGACGTTGGGATTCAAGGGACGTACAACTGCTTCTTGCTCTTTCTCTAATTGCAGATGCAAATCAGCGGCAGTGAGAGGTCGTGGATGTCTCAAAGGTCCAGGTCCACTTCCAACTCCTGTATTGTCCCCAAGGATAGGTCCTGCTGCTACAGTAGCCATGGTCGTTGGCATATTAGGTGAAGCCAGAGGAGGGGATGTCTGATTGACGGCGCTTTGGTTCGAAGGGAGGATATTGAAGGAGGGAGAAGAGAGGGGTAAAGCAGGAGGAGGCATCTGCTGGGACGTTCGTCTCGAAGTTGTTCTCGATGTGAGACGCGGAGATGAAGCCAAGGGTCGAGGGGAAGGCGGAACGCTATTCAGATCTGGCGCCATGGTCGATTGTAGCGAAATGGGGACGTCAAGGAGAAGTATTCGTAGGTGCTCATAAATCTACTTCAGCGAATTTGTAGATGTCTTTTTCAGCTTGATCGTCCCCGTGGCTTTTCGTCTTCAGGCGCGGTCCAACGTGGTTGCATTGATGGGTGAGACTAAACGAGGCCGGTTTAATCTCGCGTGGATGATCCGCGGCCATGATTGGCTGATCGCATTTGGCAGCTGGCAGCCTTGGGCAGCCTTGTCTTTAGGGGGCGATTTTACTGTGTTTTGCCTATGACGTCGAATATTTAGTGTTGGTGGTGGGGTTTAAAAGGCCTTCTGTTGAGCAATTCATCACCCTTCTCCTCCATCAAACAATTTCAATTCAACTCTACCTCCAAAAGTAAGTTTGTTACTCCAAAATCCATTGGGTTTATCCTTCCCATCAGCTCTTTCGCCAGAGTTTTTGACGAGGCTCGTGGCCCTCAATTGCCCCTCCTTTCTCACAACTTCTCCGAAATTCAAGCTTCTAACAAAGATAACAGAAGTCCACATACCAAACAATCCAAAATGTCTGCACCCAACGAAGGCCGTCAATCCCCACCCCCCGAGCAACAATCTGGAGCTCAACAACGAGACCCTCCTTCAAACGCCAAGGGCGTCAATCCCAACTCCAACAATCAGAATGAGAGCAAGTCTCAAATCGATGTATGCCGTGCTCCCCTACCAAACCTAAATTCTCAGTTTTCATTTGTTTGCAAAACCAAAGCACAGAGCTAATTTTCCCACCCAGGGCCTTTCCTCCAACCCCAAGGGACCTCTCGATGACCACGTTGCGGAGACAGCGAAGAAGACCTTTGAGAATGTTGCAGGCGAAATCAAGAAATGAGATACTTGGGAACGAAGTGTACGAATAGAGGACATCATGATGGATGGTTGGGCATGTATCTCTGCTGGGGCACATAGCATAGGCCAGGAGACTTCGCCAATACTAGGAACTTTCCCTCAAGCTCGAGACAGATCTTTCTAAGAATGTAGTGCGGAAAGAAATGTTTCCTTATTCGTTGAATGATTATATTGACCCCTGAATTGTATAGAAAGGCAGCTTTGAGTTGCATTGTCCTAGTTGGGATTACGGCTTTCAAAGCTTTCGTCGAATAGTAATAAGGAAAGTCGTCACACCAGACAACCACAAAACAACAAATATATCTGGGTTTGATCTTTTGTTCAAGGCAGGAGGGACAGCCCAACACAAGCGTTGCCAGTGTGTAGGTACTTGATTTGGAGAGACTGTGAGGCCTCCTAACAAGTAAGGACGACCTCGAGCTGCGAGAAGCCTTTGCACCTATGGGTTGCTTCTGGCTGCTTTGTATTACTGCAATGAGAACATACAATAGAAAATGCTTAGCTTAATTCATCAAATAATAACACCTTCACTGGGGATGCTAGGATGAGGTATTATCAGCCAATTCTTTCTCTTGTCCTTCGTATGCGGTTAGTAAGCTTGCTGCTTAGGCACTAATCACCTGAGCAGCCCAAAAGCGCCGAAATTTAGAAATGGCACTCGCGAAGCTGCCCTATGGTCATTCCGCTCCAATCTCATTACAGTACAACCTCTATACAAGAATATCGTTTGGAATCGCCTGCATATTCTTATAAGGGAGGTATTCTTATGTAAAGGGAGTTGATCAATTTGGCCTAAAAAATGGTAATATCGTCGTTTGATGAGCGTAATCGCTCTTATATCGTACAATCTCTCTCTATACTCGATCAAGAGCTTTGATATCAAGATCAGTCCCCTTTTGCAACTTCCACAGCTTTACTGTCTCTATCGCTCTCAAAGCTGCATCATCCTCTACTTGCTTAATCTCCTCTTCTTCATCACTTGATTCTCCCTCATCAACCCGATTAAAGCTTTAAGCTGCTACAACAGCATCAAAGATATCGCCCTCCTCATCAGGTATGGTTTCGTCTTCTGGGTTCAGGAATTCGTCAAGAGAAAGAGGGTCTCGAGAATATCCAGTGGTGACAATGAACCAATCGATGAGCTCTTGCTATGTCCCTAGAGCGTGTGTTTGATTGCGCTTTCAAATGATCAATCGATTAGCATCAGTAAGAGCTCTGCGACGCTTTTTCTCCTACATTCTAATGATATTTGTAGTTGTGGTGATGATATTATAAGAATATTAAGGTAAAATTAGGTGGGTTCCAAGGTTCGGGACCTTGATTGGATAAGAATATTCTAGTAAGAGAGGTTATTCTTATTGGCTCACCTTAAAAAACGGGACCAAAGGACGTATTCTTATTGGTCAG